>VWPW01029530.1:0-50187 GCA_013389825.1 Crypturellus undulatus
TCCCGGCGGGGCCGCTGCCGCGGGGAGGCCCGTGCGGAGCGGCCCGGGCCCAGGGTTGGGGCCGGGCCCGGTCCCTGTCCCGATCCCGGTCAGCGCGGGCCTCGCGGGGGGTCTCCGCCCCTTGCGTGGCCCTTCGTGGAGCTGAGGTAACGCCGGGCCCGAGCGAGGCGAGGCCCGAGCCGGGCAGCCCCGCGCCCGAGGGCGTTTGGTCCCGAGGTCTCCCGCAGAGTGGAACGTGTGAAATATATATATATATGGGGGGTTATACACTTATATATGCACTGTATACACATGCATGCATTATACACATATAGCATGTTATGCAGTATGGCACTTGTCATACATTTGCACTTCCTATTTTTATGTGTAGGTGTATTTTCACAAATGCACTTACGTGTCCGTGTGTATATAAGGTGTCTGCCTACAGAACTGGTCTCATTTCTAAGGAATGTGCATAGATAGAGGGGGTTTGGGGCTGCTCCCTTGAGGCCGAGGTTGCATCCCTGTCTCCCGTCCCAGTTAGATCCCCAAACTGGGAGGCAGGCAGAGTGGTTGAGGCTCGTTACATGGAGGCTCGTTACACGGTGCTAATTGCTTGTGCTTCTCCGTCTCTTCCCTCTTTCTCTTCCCCGCGTGTGTCGGAGCAGCTTGCCGTGGCTGTTGGGAAGCATGAAGTGCCCCAAGTGCCTCTTCGTCTCCAAAGACGCCTCTCCCCGGTTCTGCAGCAGCTGCGGGGCCCCGCTGTCCCCCGGAGCCAGCGCGGGGCCCCAGGAGCCAGGTAGGAGGGTGACGCCAAAGCCCGAGACAGTGGCTGGTTCTCGCTGCAACCCCAATGCTTACTTGGCTTGAAGCTTTCCCCACTTTGCAGCCCCTGGAGGGGGCAGAAAGAAGGGTTGTGGTCCCTGAGACCTCCCATGCGTGTACTCCACGCGCCAGTGCTGAGCTGGGTCCCATTTTCCCAATGAACTGGTGCGTTCCCATGGAAGACTGCACTGCAAAGACTGGTTCAGTTCCCACTGATCCAGGATTCCCTGCCCTCATAGTGCATGAATGTTTACAACTTGCTGCCAGAGCTTTTGTCTCTTCCAAGAACACCTGAAAGAAATCAGTGTCCTCTGGTGTTGGCTGACCTCTTTTCAAAGAGGTTAAGTGCTTCTGCTCTCAAACACAGGGCAGGGCCAATGGCCAAGAGCCTGAGAAACAGCCGCGTAGCAGGTGGAGATGCGCTCTGAGGCTCTGATCTGAGCTGCCTTTGCACAGAGGGTTTTAAGTAGGATAAAGATAATTGGTACCTTAACACAGTGGTTTCTTATCTTAATTATTCTGCTACTGCATGCAGGGGCCTGGGAGAAGGAAAGGGAAGAGGCCCTGCTGGGGTTGGAGATGGTGTTTTTGCTAGCGGTGGCTATTGAAGAGGAAACAAAGCAGCTCTTGTGTGTCGAGCTGATGTGGTTAGTGAGCAGCAGGCCCTGCCTGCTCCCCGGCAGCTGGGAGCCGTTCTCCGTGCTGACAGTGACCCTTGTCTCCTTGCAGGAGGAGGCGCGAAGGCAGCTCCACTCCCAAGCGCCGGAGCGGAGCCCGCGGGGAGGCCGAGCGGAGGTGCCAGAGCGGAGCCTGCAGGAAGGCCGAGTGGAGACACCGGAGCGGAGCCTGCGGGAAGGCCGAGTGGAGACACCGGAGCGGAGCCCGCGGGGAGGCCGAGCGGAGGCGCTGCTGCTGCACCGGGAGCGTCGCCGCTGGAGAGCAGGAGAGCCCCGGGCGACCCCACGGAGGCCACTCGTGAGGGCCCTGCGGGCAGGTCCCTTTCTGTGAGCGAGGAGGAGGAGGGAGCGTCGCTGCCGCCGAACGCCGGGGCGCAGGGCGGCTCGGATGGCTCCTCGTGGAAGGCGCAGTCCAAGGTGAGGCGCTGGCCCGGGGACGGGAGCAGCAGTGGCCGCTGGTGGCAGCTGTTGCTCTGTCTCCCCTGATGCCGTGAGATGGGGTCACATCATCACTAATCCCTTTTGCCCGAATGTGGCAAATCTGGCCTTGTTTCTAGGCAAACTCTGGTTACGTTTTTGCCATGTAAGTGTTGTGTGTGTGGACAGCTGAGAGCTACCTCTAGCAGCACGTTTGTTGGGTTGATGGAAGCACTGCAGGACGCACCTTTAGTGACTGGGTTGATTTAGGCTGGTATCTCCTTGGATCATGCTCAGAGCTGCCCAGAAATATCCCGTTTTGCATTACTTGTGAGAAAACCATGATTATTAAAAATACCTAATTCTCAATGATTACTTACGTTTGACCCAATCTCCTTTAAGCAACTTTAATTGGAGATTTTTTTAAGTTTTTTTTTTTCCTTTTTTTCCAAGCAGCCCTTTTCTGTTAATTTATGACTTAAAACAACTTTGTAAAAAAAAAAAAAAAAAAAGTTAAAAATTTTGAGATTACCAAGAGTTAAGAAAGTAGCATCTCAGTCATTTTTATTTGAACCAGCTCAGCAAATCTCACTTATGTGGAATCTGCAGGGCTGCAATTCAGAACTTGCTGAATTGATTTTAATGGCTGCTGAGGTTCAGCTCTTTGGACCATGGTTCGTGATTCTTCCTTTGTCAGCACTGACGATCCTTATCATTTTTGAAACACGTCCAAACATCCGTACAGCCTTCAGATGTGTCACTTTTCCTTGTTGTCCCCTCTTCCTTCATCTGTGTTGTGCTATTGCATGGCGAGCCATTGAGCAGTTGGGATAACTCCCACCCAGTTGTTTTTAAGACGCGTCAGGTCTCCAGCCTAGTTAATGACAAGATACCAGAACTTGCCCAAGATAACAAGTGTGGCCTCCTCTCCTCAGGGTTTCGGTTTCCCTTGGCACAGTTGCTGCCTGCAGACCAGCTTTCAGGCCAGGGACTCGTGTTCAGAACAGATAAAACTGACAGTTCTCACTTTCTGAAGTGCAATTGCCGAGGGTTTCCCCCGAAGGGTATGGAGACAAGACACGCAGCCAATATGGTTGATCAGCAAGTCTCATTTTATTGCCCAAATAGCGCATATTTATCCAGTCATATTGTCTGATAACAATAGCATTACCTAACCTCGTTAACCATGTAGCTTACTATTTTACTAGATAGCAAAGCATTACCTAATAACACCTGCTCATTAGCTATATATCTTGCTAGCAATTATTGTCTGATCATAAAGATATATCCGACTCGTTGCTTTTCAGTCCCACTGTTCCTTCATTAAGGATGGGCAGCCTTTTTGTTCATTCAGTGAAGATGAACAGACTTTTTATTTTTTTGTTGTGATCTTAACCCTTAGTTAGCAATCTCACTGTGCTTTCTCACTAGGTCAGGTTCGCTCACAATGTGGCCACCAGCCTTTAGAAATCCAACATGCAATGTGACATTATCATTTGGTTCCAGTTTTCATGGGTGTTTGCAATCATGTGATAACTGGTCTTGTCTCCGCTCTTTGTGCTTATTCTCCCTTAAGCCCACATAGCAAGATGATGGTTGTACTACCCGCAGTGAGAGAGGTGGAAAAGAGTTTCTCTGGCTTTGAGTAAACTGGTATTTTGTTGTGTTGTTTCTTCTTTTTCATAGAAGAGAAAGAAGAATAAAGCAAAGAAGAATCCTCCTGACTCTGGGGAGCAGAGCTCTTTACCTCCTCAAAGCACAGCACTGGTTCAGGCACCCGAAGTCATTGATACACACGTGGTTCCTCAAAGCAGTGAAGTAGCCAAACCTCATGCTGATTTACCTGGTGCTGCCAGTGAAGGTGCTTGTGAAAATGATAGAATCTTGGGTCACGTGGAAACGGGAGCTCAAAGTCTGGAAATAATTGCAGAAGGTGGTCACTGCAAAATAGAGGTGGAGACCCCATCAAAGCAGAGCAACACTGGTAATGTGGACATCCCATCTACAAGCTCTGCAGCCTCAGAGGAGAAGGTGGTTGGTAGCAGTGCTGCAAAGCATGGAAAAACAGCCAGGAGTGATGTGGAAGGGGGCAGCGCTGTGTCTGGAGCTGGCCAGCTTCCAGAAACCAGAGCGGATTCCCAGCCCTTGGGCAGCGAAGACAAACTGGCCTCAAGGGGAGACAGAGCAAACATCTCCTCAGGTGCTCCTCTACCAGGGGAGAGTCCAGAGACCAGCCCTGCAGCATCTGGCACTGCACATGCAAGTCAAGATGCAAAAGCTCCATCTGTGGTCAAAAATGCACAGGCCAGAAAGAGTAATCAGGAGAGCAGCCAGCAAAAGAGCTCTTTGAATTCAAAGGTAAATGTGTGCGTGAAGACTCCTTGAGTATTTGCTCATGTTGGAATGTGTTTCCCTTCCTTAACTTTTATTGACTAGAAAGGAGGGGAAAAAAAAAAGAAAGAAAAAGGAATCAAGTTTATGTTCTTGTGAGACTGGGCGTATGGAGAGAAAGCAGATGGAAAGTGTCTCTTGTGGGTCTGTGTTCTGCTGTGTGCTAGTCCTGCAGGACTGAATGGCTGCTCATGTACTGCCAGGAGCCGTGAACTTGTCTGTTGTAGAGAGCTCTTCCAGGAGTGTTCTGGACTGAGATATATATCACCTCTAGCCAAGAGGCTATGTAGGAATCGCTGCCCCTGTCACAGATAGACCTGCTGAGCTGTAAATTACTCTTCGTTATTGCTCCATCCTCTGGGAATCCCTGGTGTATTGCCCTGACTTCCTCCAGTTGTGTGTATGTTGGATTCCTGTTGCCAGCTATTCACTGTTCTCCTTAGCAAGCAGTTCCCTCTTGCTGCATTTGTCTTGATGAGCAATTGGTGTTTCAAGAGGACAAAAGTATGGGGTTAGTTGGTACGCTTTGTGTCCTGGCTGTCTCTTACTGTCTGAGGAGATGCTGAACAGTTCTCTTCCTATTGCACTTCCACGGTCTTCTGGTTTGGCTTCATACTGTTTATGCTCCTATTACAGAAGGAAAATGCAAAAGACAAAACAAGCAGCCAAAAAGAGGAAGTATGTGAAGCAGCCAAGAAAAACATAAATCAGTCCAAAGGGCCAGAGGTTCCCAGAAAAGACACTGCTTCAGCTGTTGCCAGCAGTCCCAAGGACACAAAGAAACAGAAGAACCAGAAACCCGTGGACAAGATGGAACAAAGGTGAGAAGGTCCTTGCTGCTTCCCAGCATTTCCCACTTACAGGGAGGAAGGAAGACTCCAGGCTGAGGTGAAGGATTCAACTACTAACATAAGGTCTTCATACGTCTCAGGTCTTTGGAAATAAGAGCTGGACTTGAAACTGAAGCTCCTCATGTAATGGAGAGCTCGTTGCAGCATAATGCACATATTGACTAATGTGGTACACTTGGCACTTGAGTCCTTTTGAGTATCTGATGAATTTAAAAAGTCCTGTGGCCAGCACTGCTTCAAATGTTTAATTTTCACATTAGGGGTGTGAAGAGATGTTTTGGTTGGTGTAACTTGTTTTGCTGTGTGGGTGTGAGCTGCAAGAAAAAAAAAAATAAAAATAAAAAGAAAATAAAGCACAACCGCTGCAGGTTACACGGATGTGCTCAGCACATTTTGGTTTTCCTTTACAAACCCCTTTGAGGGGTTTGCATGAGGCAGGCTGGGTAGCATTGGCTTTAGGGTGAAATGCTGTCACAGCTCATGCTTCCACTACGCCATTTTTTTTTTTTTTTATTTTATATCGCACAAATTGTTTTAAACATTCCTTCTAATTCTTCCTGGTGCAGTTCTGGGAACCAAAGAGATGACGTTACAGTGTATTTCCATGCAATATTGTCCAAAGACTTCAAGTTAAACCCAGATGTTCATAAAGTGTTTGTCAGAGCTGGAGGCATTTCTGGTTATGAGGACTGGAAGGAAAACATTTGTGAGATGACCTGCACAAAGTAAGTACCATCCCGAGTAACATGTGGGAGACAGCGTTGGCCCTGGAGAACCGGGTGCAGCAGGGTACTTCATTTAATACAAAACACCAGCTATATGTCCATGTCGTGTATTGTAGCAAGGTGTTTTCATAGTGATGTATTCCAGGTAGTCATTGTGGGGCGGGAGGAAAACCATCGTTCTTGTTAAAAAATGGGGGACATAAGAAGTGGAGAACACGTATGTAGAACAGCTGGCATCTGCCTTATGCGTTGTCCTCCTTTGCTGTGTTTTGTGCTATCTAGGTATCTAGAAGAGCATGGATACCTCATTGAAGGCTGTGTAACTCTCAGAAAAGAAAATAAGGATAAATCTATTCCTTACAAATATTGGATTAAGTCTAGTGAAGGAAAATACGAATTTATTTACAAGGAGCCTGTATATAGTAATGTGGTGAACCGCTGCTTATTTATAAGAAGCAATTTGATCCACGCTGGAGGTAAGTTTTTCCCACTTTTTTTTTGCAAGTTGCAGATTGGTCTTGGGAGCAATTTTGCCCAATTAGAAATCTTCTAGAGATGGATTCTAACTTCGTATGGACTAGCCTTGTTGGAATCCATTGACTGAGGTTGCAAACTTATTGGGTCTGTGGGCAGCTAAAAGAGCAACAGCATGTGTAGGTGGGTGTTTTTCTCAAATGATTTTCTTCTGTGTTCTGGTCTCTGCTTATTACAGAATGGCATCAGTATGATGATATCGTGTGTGCTAAACCTTCCAGGATGGAAAGTCTCTATAATTATGTCCGTGATGTGAACAAAAAGGTGGTGGAAGGGAAAATAATAGCAGCAAATATTATGCTAGAAAATATCTTCAGCATTCTAGAAACCTGGAGTCCTGTCAACCTGGGAAACTTCCTCTCCCAGCTGAGACAATTTTATGTCGTTACAAGTGAGCCAGAAGTACATGATGGCAGAAAAGTGTTCTGGATAGAGTTAAACTTTGGAAAACGTGAGGTAATCTGTTTTCTTTTATCTGATCTTAGGGGCTAGAAGTTAGTTACTAACCATAGATCTTTAATTTTGCTACTGACCTTGTTTATCTGATTTGGTGTTCCAGTCAAAAACTTTGTGTGTGACGCAATAAATGTAGATCCTTTCATGGTGACTTCCAGTTCCTCCCTTGAGAGCTATCAGTGAAACCCTTTTAACTAGTGCAGTTTTGGTCAGGAGCAGAGCTACAACATGGTGTTTTTTGGGGAGAGTTTTGCCTAGATCTTAACTCCCTATGTGTAGCCCTCTGGTTCTGCTGCCCATCACCCTCCATCACGCTGCCTTCTTTGCACTTTTCTTGGACTCCAAAGCTGTCTCCTGGCCTAGTTCTTATGACTAGTGCGGAAAGGGCTTCTGGAGTCCTGAATTTCTGATCTAACATAGCTCTGCAACACCGGGGAAATACCCCCTGCTCGTTGGCACTGCTCGGTGCTTATAGTTATTTCTGTGGCCTCATTCCTCCCAGATACATGGGACTAACCGTGTGTCCTGGCTACCCAAGCTCAGCAGAGCTTGGCTCAAGCCAAAAGAAAATGACTTGTAGGGGGACTAATGCTTTGGTGTGTGATTGTTTCTTTCCTCCTTTGTCTTAGGTAAATGATTTGCTGCTAAAATATATGAGGAAAATAGCTCTTTCTTTCTCTGGGCTGGAAGATGCAAGTTCGTTACAGAAGGACGTGGCAATAAGAAGTAAACTAGCTCTGGGGCTGGTCATTTTGACAGCAGTTGAAGAACTTGACCTGTCACTATCTGAAAACCATCTGGTTGACCTGTGTAGCCTCTTGTGTTTGGAGGAGAGATTACAAAAAGATGTACAGGATGAAATTGAGCACGCCCAGAATGCCTTTAAAGGGGTTACAAGGTATGTATATGTTAGTTCTGACCTGTGAAAACCCTTCTTAATGCCTCCTTTTAACCAGTGGATCTAGAAGGAGTGAATTACAACAGCAGTCAAAATGTGCAGGGCAGTTCGGATCTTGCATTTGAAGAAAAATGGTTTGCCAGTTCTGCTGCACTTGTGAACAGCTGAGCTGGGCCAAGAGTCTCACTGTTTCCTTCAGAATCTGCTTCTCTTTCTGGATGCTGTTACTGATTTAGGGACTGGGACTGTAGGGATTCTGTCCTGCTGCTTGTATTGCAGAACACGGTCATCCCTCCACTGATACCAGCTGGCAGATTCAGGGTCTTTATACTCCTACTCACTGTGGAGCAGCCCCACGCAGTCACCTCCCCTAACTGGCAGCCACCGACAGGACTGGTTTGGCTGCAGCGTAGTACGTAGTGAGAGCAGCACCGTGCAGTCACACAGCAGGGGATCCAGCTCTTGGAGGATCGTTGAAAAGTTCAGGTTTGAAGGATTCTCTGGAGGTCTCTGTTCCAGCCTTCTCCTCGAAGCAAGGCTAACGTTGAGGCAAGGCTGCAGGATCTTGTCCAGCTGAGCTCAGAAAACAACAGGGGTGAAGCTTGCCCAGCCTTTCTGGGACTGTCTTCCAATGCTCGACCTTCCCTCACGTATAAAACATTTTCCTTGTGTCCAGAGATAATCCTCCTTCTGCAAGGAGGCAGCTTGTGACTGCTGCCTCTGGAGTAGCTGGAATTCAAGCTGCAGCCTTTTTTTATGTATAAGATTCTATTTGTTACTGTCTTCTGCCAAATATTTTCTAATTGCTTATCTTACTTGTTTGCTATTCGTACTTAAACTCCAGTGTTCACTAACCTCCTGTGTTTAGTCCTTGCCTGTGTTAATTAAAACCCCTTATTCCGTTACTTCTTGTGTGTGCATCCTCATACATGTATCACTGCACATCTTGTGTTGATTTTCCTTAAAAACTGTCTGCTCACCAGGCAACTATCTATCTGCTTACTTAGCACTCCTAATTACTTCATTTTCATGGCTCCAGTTTTTACACTTCATTTTGGGTGCCTTTGTATATTGCTTCAGCGCAGGCAGAGGGGTGGTAGAGCTGTCACTAGGCTGTCTGAATGCACTGATAGCTCTGTGCATCTATTTCACAAAACCTCCATCTGAACTAGGGAGAGCTAATGTTGGAATTGTGGATTAAATTATTGGCACTGCTACTTGAATCTCATTGCATAAACCCTGTGAATACTGCATCAAGTAGGATTACAGCTTTGAGTTTTAAACTTTAGTCCTATGTACTCTTCAAGGAAGTAGGATTAAACTATAATTGTAAAAAGTTACAGGAAGATGCATAATGAAATATAGAGCTTTTTTGACAAAGATTTTCTTTCATCTGATCTAAAGACATTCTTCTACCTTTTTTTTTTTTTTTCTTTTCTTTCCCCCTCAGTTTGACACGTCACCTGACAAACTTGTGCCAGAAATGCATAGATGGCCAAGTAAGGCACTGGGTTTGGGTTCTCCCTCTTCTGCACTTCCTTTCTGCTCGTCCGCACCATGAGCACTCTCAGATGACAGAAGATACCTGGGCTGGGCTGGAAGGACTTCCATTTGCTGACGTGAGGCAGAGATATCATATGTGAGTTGTCCAGAATGTCTGTGGGCTTTCCAGAATTACTAAGTGGTCTTACTTCATCTCTTAATATTTTTTCCTTGTTTTAAGAAACAAGAAATGTAGGATGTTGATTGTGGATGTGGGGAGTATATGAACACAGCTCATCCTGGTAGCCTGAAGGTTATGGTGTCTAGGAAAGCTGCACAGCAAGCTATGGAGAGGGAAAAAAAAGGAGGGGAAAAGAAAAAATGGAGCAGCTGGCAGGGTTAGTTAACTTAGTGTGAGTTAAAGGTGTTTGTGCAGAATCTGAGCAAGACTTAGAATTTGTTTGCATGTCTTGCTCCTCTGCTCAATGGTTTGACACTATGAGTACCAGATCTTGGGGTCTTTTACCTGACCGACGTAGATGAAGGCAGTCTGGGGTCAGTGTTTGTGAGGACTGGGCCAACTTTAGCCTCTTGTACCTTGGAAACTCGAAGACTTTATTTTGTTTTCTGTCCAGGAGGGACCTGCTGTCGCTAATGAAGGAAAAGAAATACTTGATGGAATTTGACAGGACTCTGGTCAAGTCCTGGATCTGTGTGCTGCCCCTGCAGAGTCTGGCTGAATTTATAACCGAGTTCTCCAGAGACTTCTTAGAGTCTCTCCAAGGTGTTTCTTACAGATTAGAGGACATTTACCTTTCATGGAGTAGTGCTGAGGTGCGTTTTCCAATGACTTTGCACAAGTGAGGGCTAACGGCTGAACCTGGTTGGTAACAGATCAGAGCACAAAGAATTTAAAATTTAGCTAAAAGTGGGGGAAAAAAGGAGAGAAAAAAAACTGCTCTGAAGTAGAAGGTTCCCAGGAGGAGATGAGAGGGGTCATTTTCAACAAAAACAGATTATTCCATTTGCTAAGGGAAAGATCTAGTTATTTGGGTTTGCTCTTAGTCAAGAGCAGTAAATATTTTAGTCCTGCTGCCTGAAACTTATTTGCACAGTGCTTGGCATGTGAGTGCTGTGTGAAGTGCTCTTAATTTCAAATGTTTTCCTGTATGTTGGGAACACTTTTTTTTTTATCTGTGTGAGAACAACAGGAGCTGGGCACTGCAAGTAAAAACAATAACTAATTAAAAACAAACGATCACAATCCAGACTCTGTGAAGTCTGGCTCTTGGGTCCCTAGTTGTCCATGTACACACTGACTGTGGCACGTGACACCCACTGACACATTTCTGCAATTTTATAGCCTGTGTATAAAAATACTGAGAAATGTGAGAGAATCCTGAATTTCTTCTTTCTTAGCATCCTCCTCTGAGACTAAGTTCCTCAGAGAAACCAGTCTGTAAAATTAGTTCCATCGTCTAATACTTTTATCTTTTTAATTCTTAGGTAGTAAAAAAACTTCTACAGAAACTGCTGTGCATCTTGGAAGAACAGGCCAGGTAACTGAAACATTCTTGTCTGGCTCTATTCCTCTGTCAGTTACCAAGTTTCAGTTTTTTTTCCAGGTGGTTAGCTGCCATGCAGGGTTGAGTTTGTTCTTTGAGGGCTGTTTTTGTTTTATTGTTTGAGCAAACAAACACCTTCATCTCAGAGCCAGGTGACAGGAGATTCTCCCTCTTTATTCCTGTCCTGCAGAGCTGGGGAAGCTCAGCACTGGCAGTCCTGCTCGGCGGTGTGTCTCAAGCTGCATAAGAGTGTCTGCAAGTGTGCAAAGCAGGGCAAGTGGTTCGAGATTCCTGCCACTTCTGCCAAGATGATTTCCAAGACCTCCAGGCTTCAGCTCACAGCAGTGAGTATGGAGTAACCATTCAGGGATTATCTGAATGGGGTGTCCAGAAGCATTACAGAAGTGCTACACCCGGCTCTTTTTAGATCTTATGTGTTCTTCCTTTGGAAAACTTGGTACTCTAATCAAAATTGCAGTGCTCCAAAGAGTTGTGAAAAAAATTAATGCTTTGGATTCGTCTTTCTTAAAACAAACTCAAATGCTTAGCCATGGGTTTTATGTCTTTTTTTTTTCCTTTTTTTTTTTAAAGGAAAAACAAAAATCTTAAATATATATATTGTTTTTACTTCCTGGAATGACAGGACTTTAAGCACAAACTACTTTTAAGCCTTGAACTTTTCCCAGCCTCTCTCTCCTTTATTCAACTAGACATATTTATTCAAATAAGCTCTGTTGTTGGGCTGGCTTGTGCCTTGGAATCTCTGATATATTTAGGTCTTCTGTTTCAGAAACATTTATTTTAAAACAATTGCAAATTGCTCTCCTGCTTGCAACCATTCTTATTTTTCTCTTCTATGTTGCAGGTTTCAAGAGATGAAACCACCCAGGAAGTTCCACTGACAAAAATTTTCAACGAAACTCTGTCCCACACTCAAACTTGGTTCAGAAGTGTTTTAAGCAAAAACTTACTGAAAAAGACTGATGAATCTGTGATCTTTTCTTTTTCCTGGGAACTTGAGGTTTGTCCTCTTTTAACAAGTGGAATAAAAATTATGTGGCTTGGTGTAGAATGGGATGGGGACAGATAATACAGGACACTAGCTCAGAAGCTGTCTGCTTTCAATGCTGCTAGGAGGAGAACGGAGGGCTGTAATTGCTGTGTACTTCTCAGCTCACCTTGTTCTCCTTCCACTGGGCTGACCTAAGAGGAGCTGCCCAGGTTGGTGTTGGGCTGTAGCTGTCACCTTGCTCGCCGTGTTCCCAGAGCAGGCAGAGCACGGGAGGACTCCTTGCAGCTTGCCCAAGTCTCCTGCTGCCAGCTCTCCGTGGGGCCATTTCCAGCAACAAGGTCCCTCCAGTGTCTCCTTTAGCAGCAGGAATATTTGGAAGTGTTTGGGTTTAAGTTGTCTGCTGTGGTTCTTGGAGTGTTCTTTATATGTTGAACAGTGATTTTTCTCCTGGATGGAAATACCTGTAGGGACTACAACCTCTCTGCCTCACTAGCAACACATGTGGGCCCTCTCCTCAGTGAATGTTCTTTTTTGCTTTTTTGCTTCTTGCCTTAGGTCTGGGATGAATTTGTGAAAATCAGCTTTCCAAATGAAGACTTCACTGCGTTTTGGAAGAAGACTTTACTTGCCGACTTGAGTGGAAGGATTCGTCAGGTAGGGGAGCTGCGGGAGGTGATCATGTGTCCACAAGTCAAGTTCAGAGGGAAGGGCCAGTCCTCTGTGGTGTTTGTAGAATAACTTCCAGAGCCTGGATGGACACGTTAAAATGTAGCTTTGCTATGAAATTGCCGTTGCACACCTGAAGCAGCACTTGGGATATCAGAAACTCCAGCAGAGGCCAGGCCTGGCTGGGATGCTCTTGTTTCTAGCAGCTTTGAAGGAAAATGCATGAGTAATTCCTGCCTCTAGCTTTAAGAAACTATTGGTGTAAATAAGCACCCAAGGCTAAAAAGAAGGTGACTTGGCACACCTTTTTTCCGTTGACTGGATGGAAGTTGGGTTGTTCAGGCTCCCAAACGTACATCCTCTGCAAGTCACTTCAAACATGACCCTGTGTCTTTAATTCCCTCCCTACATAAGGCCCAAATTCTTTAAGCCGTTGAGTTTCATGGTGTAACTAGGAAAGAAGTATTTCCTGGTAGAAGCCTGGCTTGGCTGGAGAGATACATTTTTAGTAATAACATGTTTTAAAAGGAAACAATGTGAAACTTTTCCTGTGTATTCAAACTTCATCTCACTTCCTATCCCTGATGTATGGTGCAGGGCAGATGGTTGACACTGCTAGAAAACTTATATTTCAGCTGATTTCCTTTTATTGTCTTCATAGCAGCACTTCTTCGTGCTTTCAGTACCCTTTGGAAACTTCAAGGTGTCTCCCTTCTCTTTTGCCCTATAGGAGCCTCCAGTTAACCAAATCTTAGCATCATGTTGTTGGTATAACAAATTTGAAAAACTGGACTGTTCCATTGGCTCCTGCTTCAGAAGTTGTGCCATAGAGGCTGTAACTGCAGCCAGCCAGGTATTGTATTTTCCCTTAAGGTAGGAAAAGGAAGAGTCTTACTTTTTGCTGTGCAGAAATCCTGCATTTAGAGATGTGTGTTGTGATGGAAAGAGATGCACTATTAATCTCTCGTTGGAGTTGCTGTGGGTGTTTTTGTTTATTAAGCCAACAAATAAAATATTGCAATTGGGAATCTAAGATCCACTTGTAAAGAGTCCTTGAAAAGTGCTTTTGCCATCACAACCTCTGGTGTCTGCAGGATCAGGTGGCTTCTTTGGAACACGCTGTAGCACAGGAGGGGTGTGACTTGCCCCAGCATCTGGCCCTGATCCCATAAGGGCTGAACCAGCCCAGTCCACACACTGACGCCTCTTCCCCTGTGTCTTGTTCACCCGCTGCAGACTCAGACCAATCTCCTTGACCTGATACCTCCCCACAACATGGAGAAACTTGGCTGGCTCATATCGACCATTATTCTGAAGTCATGGCCCAGCAAAAAGAGCGGGCAGTCAGAGGAGGATTTTGATGAGATTTTGCACCACTTGCTCACGTGGCCTGACATAAAGCATATCTTCAGCTTTAATGGTGCGTCTGTCTGTACGTCTGTGTGTGTTGCTAATGTTCATTAGGAGTCTATGAAAATCTGTTCTCTGCTGCTTCACTCTTAATCCTCCTTTTGCGGGGCAGAAAATGAATATCAACAAATTTTCCTGCTCTTGCTCCATTCCCCATCTCCTGACTCAAAGTATTCAGGCTGACATTGGAGATAAAAGCCCAAAGAAAGTGAGCCAGTGTTCCTCCTGTGCTGATCCACTGCAGCCACTTTGGGATTGTGCTAAACTGCTGAATCTGTGGATCCTTCAGAACTGTAGAACATAATTTGTCTTGAGGAGAAGTCGTAGTATGTTGTTGCTAGGTAAAAATGCAGAATTTTTAGTCATGTGAGTGGTCTGAAGTCGCTTATGCTTCTTGCACAGGAGTTCATTCATATCAGGGTTTAGGTAGGGACCTTCTATGAGAAGATGTCTGAGCTACCCCTGAAATCCTGGAGCTAATTTTGCTCAGGAAAACACTGAGGGGCTGACGGATGGTGTGAAGAGGTCATAGGCTTTTGGAGTAGGTGCTTAAATGGGAAATGGGAGGGCTTGTTTGTTTTTGATTAATTGTTGTTTCTGAGTGGCTTTTGTGAAGCAGGAAAGATCTCGACTTTATATGTCCTGTTTCTCAAATAGGAGCAAACAGAAAGTTCATAGAACAACTTGCAGATGAAGTGAAAAATAAAATGGCCATAGCAGACTCTGTGCTTATGAATGTGACTGAGGCTATCCAGGAAGGATGCGTCTTTGTGAAACATTTGGAAGAGGTTCTTCAGCACGAGCAGCAGTTTGTCCGGATCTGGGAACTAAGTAAGTGCACTGCCCACAGGGGGCTGTGTTGGCTTAAGGCATCATTGTAGGGATCAATAGCCTGCCTCAGTGATCAATAATGCTGTATTGGTGCTTCAGTCCTTAGAAGTACTGCCCTTGTGGTGTTTATATGAGCTCCTGGGTCTCTGTTGTAGGGTCTGTTTGGAGCTCCCGGGTCTCTGTTATCTTGTCTGCATTTCACTTATCATTTTGGCTGTATTAATCCATACCTGAGGATGGAAGTTCTTGCCTTGTGACCACAATCAGCTTTTCTTTCAGAACACAAAGAGCTGCAGCATGAAGACAGAGAAGCACTACTGAATGAGCTGAAAGCAGTGCTGCAGAAGAGACGAGAAGAAGTAACACTGATTAGGAGAGAGAAAAAAGCAATAGGAACCTTCCTGGGCATGTGTAGGAAGGTGCAGACATCCGTGAAAGGTATTTTTTCTTTTTTTTAATGATAATTTTTAAATGACAATTCCCCTCAAAATTTTTTTCTTTGACAGCTATTAGAATTTACAAATAGATTTTATTGTAAACTAGAACAAGAATGGAGGGAGGTGGGGGAGAATTTGAGGGAACAAGTGAGTGCTCAAGTATCAAAAAATATTTCTAAGGCTCCACATGCTCATAGCACTATTTGACTCAGTGCCTCCTCAGGACAGTAAAGAAAGCAAGCTGGACACCGAGTATATGATTTGGCCTTTGTCTTTGTTTTTAAGTGTCCGTGGCTGAATTGGAGCTTCAACACTCAGAAGATCTTTCCTCAAAAAAGCTAAACGCAGTGGTGAATGTGGGAGAGAGGCCTCTAAAGACCTACTACAGTCTGAGCCCAAAGCTAAAAGCACTTGTGCAGGAAATGCACTTTTTTAAAGACAGTCTGATCTTCCAGCAGTTCTGGGAGGAAGCAGCCCAGAGTATAAGAATGGAGTATGAGGATGAGTCTGAAGATGAGTATGAAACTTCAGAACACCAGCAGGTTCCTACATTGGATTTTGAGAATGTATTTGATGGTCTAATCTCTCCCTGTTTTGAAAGCTATCAAAGACTATATGATGACCTCAGATCTGGAAGTGTTACTCTTTCGGCAGTTGATAGGATTTTCCAGGAATTTGCAAGCCATTATGAAGATCTCAAATCTGAGCTGAATGCCATGTGTGAACTCAGACCTACAGAAAGGAGAGACTGGGTAGATCAGCGACTTCAGCAGATCCAGCAATACCATGAACTGCATTTAACTTTTGATGCTGCAAAGATTATTGCCAATGTCAAAGAGAGTTTAAACCTCTCTGGTGACTTCACTCTCCTGGAGAAATTGCTGGACATAGTAAGTATTCACCTCTTGGGCTCTTTATTGTCAAGGTGTTTGCAGGAAAGCTTGGGTAGATCTGAACCTCACAGAAAGTCAACCCCAGCTTATCAAGAGCTGCTATTCTCTGCATCAGAATATTTATTGGAGATAAAAGTTTGTATTCAAACTACATACTTGAGCGCATAAGCTTCTGTAAGAGAGATACGTGCCTCTTGACGAAGGAGGAACACGGGGCAGTGTCTCAGTCAAGGTCGTGTGTGGTGACAGTTTAAATCTCAGAACCCAGGGATGTGAGATCCCTGCATCAAACTGGGATGTCCTCAGCCTTCTAGTCCAGTACATTTGTCACCTGTGCAAGCAGCCAAGTGCTTTCAGTGCAGTTAAGGTACAGTTTAAAAGCAGAATGCACCCCTTTCTCCCAAAAGTCACAAGCTACAGCGTGGAGCAAGGGAGAAGATTGCTCTAGACGACATGTGAGAAATGCAAGACCCTGTTTTAGAAGGGTGCGTGTTAAGGGAGGTGACTGCGCAGCCTCGAGCCCGGTGCAGCTACCTCAGCAGGGTGACTGCTGGCATCTGGTTTCTGTAATTGTTTGACACCAGGCAGTTCTGCCTGCCTGGCCACTTTGTTCTTTAACTAGTCCGTAGGTGTCTCCCTGTTTGACTTGTGGTTTTGCAGAGGGCTTCCTTTAACTTGTTTAAGAATGGTCCATTTGAGGATGGATCTTACTTCCGGATTGTGAATATTTGTTTGCATCACTTGTTTTATAGACAGAAAAGCTTGAATGTCACAAGACACAAAAGCTGGACTTCATCAGCACTGAGCTTATAGATGCCAAGGAGGTGCTGCAGGGGATCACGGAGCAGCGCCGCCGCTGCCTGCGCGAGCTGGCCCAGCAGAAGGAGTTCGTGTGCTGGGTCAGGGAAGCGCTCACAGGTGTGTGGGAACAGGGCACCTGGTGCCAGCGCCGGCACAGAGGAGCAGTGCCCTGGCTCTGGCCGTCTGCTTTCTGCCTGCTCAGCTTCTGTTGTCCACAGAGTGGCAGCATCCCTTACGGGTTCCCGTATGGAGCCTGTAAGGAAGTACGTGCCACCTAGTCCTGTGCAGCCTGCAGTAGCTAACCTGCCTGATAGCTGGGCTTGGGGCAAGGGGTGTAACAGCTGCTGTTACTCAGGGGGCTTATTTAATTGAACAGAAACCATGTGTTTAGCGGGATGTCAGTGGTCAGACCAGTTGTGTCTGTCAGCTCAGTTATCTTATGTGCACCTGGGTGCCCACGCACAGCTCTGTGTGTGCAGTGTCCATCTTCCACCCTGGCTGTGACTCTGCTGCTCGTAGCAGTGTTGAGAACAGCCCTGCTACAAGGATGTCNAGCTCAGTTCTATCTTATGTGCATAAGATAGGGCTGTGTGCCCACGCACGGCTCTGCATGTGCAGTGTCCACCTTCCACCCTGGCTGTGACTCTGCTGCTCGTAGCAGTGTTGAGAACAGCCCTGCTACAAGGATGTCGTTAATATGGGTATATTGCCCAATAAAGTTGCAGGCAGGATGATGGAAAGAAGTTGCAGGAGATGCTGCATCCTGCAAAATGATAATGTTCGATTCCAGTAAAATTGCCTTTTTTCCTTCTTATTTATCTCACTTAAGATATAAATGAGCTGAAGGTATTTGTCGACTTGGCTTCCATCTCTGCTGGGGAGAATGACATGGACGTGGATCGTGTGGCCTGTTTCCATGATGCTGTGCATGGCTACTCCTCCCTGCTCTACGACCTGAGGCAGGAGTCGGGGTTCAGTGACTTCATGCGCTGCCTCAAGAAGCTGTGGCGAGCGCTGAGCAGCGATGAGAATCTTCCCAAGAAACTGGTGAGTTTCGCTGGAGCATTCCTCTCTGCACCCTAAGGCATTTCTGCCCTCCAAGGGTGGCCAGAGGACTGACTGAAGAGGGAGAGATGCACTTGTGTGGAAGCACCAAGGAAGTTGGTGGTGTGTTTTTTAATTTTTACTCTACTCAAGGAAAATACTTTATGCTTCTATGATCCAAAGATTCAATGCAGCAACAATTAGTTGAGAGATTTTTTGCCAGAGTTTCTGAGGCTTTTAAGTGTGATATAATTCAGTGAGTCTTAAAAGAGTTTGATGCAGAAGGAGGGCAGGGGACTAACTGTCTTATTCCTTTGCAACAAGAGGCTTTGCTTGTTCTGCAGCCTGAAGGGTTGATACAGGACAGCTTTGCTGAATATTCAAACTGGCACCTGTAGTTACTCCTTTCTGCCTTCCCCATCTGGAGACTTTCTTATGGCAGTCTAGGCTGTCTGTCCTGAACATGCATGCAAACCTGGAAAGGGGTGCAAGTTAGAGCGAGTAGGGCAGTACCACGTGCTCTCTGTCTCTGCAGCGTGCTTCAGCCCAACACTTGCACTGGCTGAAAACAGTGAAGGAGAGCCACGGCTCCGTGGAGTTGTCGTCGCTGTCCCTGGCAGCTGCCATCAACAGCAGAGGGACGTACATTGTCAGAGCACCCGCCGAGGGCTGCAAGGTGAGGCTGGCCTGCCTGGCTCTCCCCCTGCTTGAGCTGTCACAGTGTCAGGCTGCAGTTTTCTGAGCAGTATCTGCTGCACTGATGGCATGTCAAGATTGGCAGGAATGTACTGTACTTTTTCTGTCCCTTCGCGTGGCCTTTATGGAGGCTGCTGTCTTCTCGAAGCTCTGCCTGCACCTGAAACCTCAGTGCATGTCAGTGCTGCTCATGACTTGCTCGCCGGCAGGTTTCTTTGGATACTGTCCTGCACTTCACCCTCCCGGAAAGCTCGCTGGATGGAGAGTCGTCGAGGAGATACTCTCTAGAGGAGCTCCGTGAGCTGCAGAACAAACTGATGCTCATGTCGGCAAAGGGGGAGCAAGGCCTGGAGGTGGAGAAGTTCTCAGAGGTCAGACTTCAAACCCGTGTTGAGGCTGGGGTTGGACTTTCCTGAACATCAGTTTAAGGCTGTGGTTTACAGCTGGGATGTTGGGCATGGACTGCAGCAGACAGAGGTTCAGACCCTTCTTGGTTCCCTGCTCAGGTGGAACTGGACTGGAGGTGGGACAGGGGGCTGGTACCCTCCGTCCTCTGGCTGCACTGGACGTGCTCCCAGCTGGGAGAGTTGCTATTGTAGCAATGTGTGGACTGGATTTCTTACTGGCTTCTAGGGGATGCTCACGTTAAACAACTACAGGGAACCTTTTATTACACTGCCAGGTGCACCTGGGCTAGACCAAAGCTTTTATTTTAATTGAAAGTCTTCCCTATATTTCATGACTGGGACTTCTCTTGGCAAAATTAATTTAGTTTTTTTATTTTTTCTTATTATCTGTCCTCACACAGGTCTTTTCCAATGTCCAAAGATTTGCACAGTCCTTTATAGACCTTTATTCAGCTGGGAACATGCTCTTCCGTTTCTGGATTACCCGCATATATTGCTCTCCCAAAAGTGAGTCGTGTGTTGTCATAGACTTCTCCTTGGCCCCGATCCCAGTGCTGGAAGGGCAAGGAGAGGTGGCCGCTGTGCTCCCGGGGCTCTGCAGGAAGATGGAGAGCTTCCTGGAGAGGTGGAGAGCCTTCATGAGTGAAAAGCGATCCAGCTACTACTACTTGAACTACTACACTGCTGAGCAGCTCGTCTACTTGTGTAGAGAACTCAAGAAGGGGCAGCCCAGTCAGAATGCCCTGACGATGCTTTCGTTCCTAAAACAAAACTGTACCAGTCAGGATGTGCTGAGAACCTCCAGGAGCATGATGCTCCCCAGCTCAAGGAGGGCTCTTTCAGACTTGCCAGCACTGCTGGCTGGAGAGAGGGACCTGGCCTCGCGCCTGGAGCACATCTGGGTGTGCTACATGAGCAACACGAGCTCCTTCCTGCCCAACTGCCTGGATGTCGACACGCTCGGCAGGTGGCTGAGCAGCCTGGCCGGCCTGGAGCGGGAGCGCGTGGCGCGCGCCGTCCCGCAGGACTTCCTGCGCGCGGGGCAGCCCAACCTCATCGCGTGTCCCCGCTCCGAGGTGCTCACCGCTGCCCTGGCCATCTACATGAACAGCCCCCTGCAGCCCCTGCCCACCTTCGACGAGGTTCTCCTGTGCACTCCTCAGACCACGGCCGAGCAAGTGGAGCTCTTCCTCAGGAGGTGCCTCTCTCCTAGAAGCAGAGGAGAGAAAATCTACACCATGCTGTATGCGGATGAGCTGAGTTACGATGTGAGCGCCAGAACGGAGGAGCTGTTCCAGAGCCTGCAGCACTACAGCAACACGTATCACCTGCTCATCCTGTGCAACTGCAACAGGGAACACACCTACATCCCGTCTGTCTTCAGCCGGTATAAAGTGCCCATGGTCCCCCAGAGGCCCCTCGCTGAAATCCAGAGGTACCTTCAGGACCACTACAGGGTCACTCAGCCTGGAGACTCGGCTGCTTCTGTGTTCAAGGACAACATGTGTGTTGGGATTGTGTCTTCCAAGAGAGCCGGAGTGGGTAAGATGTCAAATGCAAAGTCAGGTCTCCTGAATCTTGAAAACCAGAGTGGAGTTCAGCTTGCCAGGTGTTCTGTGTTATTCATAAGCATCTAATCAAAAAGAGTGATTCACTTCATAGTCAGTGAGGTGAGATGATGTCTCTCCAGACAGCTCATTTTATCCTGGAATAGGCATCGCCAGAGGGGATTCATCTTGCTAATCTGACACCTGTATCTTCCTAGTGACCTGGCGAAAGCTTGCATCATTAACATAAAGCACATGCCAGATGCTGAATAACACGAATCTGCCCTGCTAAGGTTAAATATGTCTGTAGGAAAATGTGCAGGAGATGGCACCGGGAATCGCAAGCCTGCATATTTTTCCCATATAGAGGCTGATTACTGACAGTCTTTTAATACAAAGAGCTAGAGGGCATTATGTGAAGCTGCTGTGTGGTGGGCTCAAAGGCAAACAGCAGAAGCAGGTGGTTTTTCATATAGCGCATAGTTAAACTGCAGAATTCACAAGATGTCGTGAAAGCTGAACTTTTACACAGACCTAATATTAAATTAATGAGCGAAAACCCTCAGCGGCTAATAAATCATTTAGCATAGCAGTTCCTGAGCTGCAAATCACTGGGAAAATACTCTGAAAGTGTTGCTGAATGTCTGTAGCATTCCCACCCCGTCCCTTAGCTGCTCACCTCTGTTAGAGGTTGCTGCTCCACTGAGTGCTTCAGCCCTAATGTGACTTATTTTATATTAATTGCTTTAATTCTTCTGGTGTTTCACAGGAAAATCTCTCTATGTGAAGAGACTGCATGAGAGACTTAAAGCACAGCAGCCTAAATACACAGAGCTTCTGAAAACAATCAGGCTAATAGAACCAGAGGTGGATGAAGATAAAGTGCTGAAATCTCTTCTGCCTTTTCTGAAGAGACATCACCAGCTGAAGCCGATGATATTCCACTTTGATATCACCTCCTCAGTAAGTGCATCATGCCTCATGTGCCCTTCCCCGGAGCGCCTGCGAGGATCCTTGCAAAAGTTGTTTCTTTAAAGGTTTTGTTTCTTGGTGAATCTTTTTACTAAGGCTAGTTCTGTAATCCCTGCGTTAATAAGTAGCAATGAGTAAATAAATGGGAAATGCCTTTCTCTTTTCTGATGATAGGTGCAAAGTGGAGTTCCAGAGTTTCTGTTCAAGCTGTTGGTTTTGCAGTATCTGACAGATATCAATGGAAACATGTGGCTGCGACAGAAATGCCATTTATATGTTATTGAAATCATGGAGGTATTGCCAATGCCGAAGAAAACAGCGAGACAGGTATGTACACAGGAAGAACTGATCTTTGAGCTTCTGCCACTTCATGCACAGGGGCTTGACTACAGTTAGATGCGAGTTGTAGAGACTATAACAGTAGCTGGAGTATAGAGAGTTCCTGCTTGCCAGAGTAACTGCATCTCCATTACGAAGTGGTGTGAAAACCCCACAGTAAATTGTGTCTGTTGTGGCTCTCTCGAGTAAGTCATTGCTGAAAGCCTGTTAGGCCTGGCTTCACTGGCCACGCCTGGCTACTTGTATGAAAGATAAAACACAAAATTCGGTCTTCATTGTGTTATTTTGTGTGCTTGGAAGTAATAATTATTTATGTGTAGATGCCAGAACAGACTGTAGAAGTGAAAGGGATAAAAAACAGTAGTTTCTTTGGTATAGCTTTTTTTATTTCTCCTTTGAGATAGCAATGAAAAAGGAGGTGGAGGAAACAAGCTAGTAATGTTACAGGAAGGCTATTGTAGATGGAAAAGGGATTAATTGTTGTGATGTTTTTTCCTCTCTGTTGTTTTGGGGATGCATCGGAAGTGTGACACAGTTGCATAGCCTCTTTATTGCTATGCAGGTATGCCTGTGATTTTAGGCAGGAATGCCAGAAAAAGAGATAATTGTAGAAGATTACAGCTATAATGTAGGGGGACAGCTTTGAGTTTTTTGCTTGTGTTTTTTGTTTGTTTCATTTCTTTTCCTTCTATTCCAGATGTCACAGAGCCAGAAGTATAATTTCCTTGATGTGTTTCCAAAAGTAACGTGCAAGTCTCCCAAGGAGGTGCTAGAGATGGAGACCCTTGGGAACCAGTCTGGAGATGTTTCAGACCCAGGAATGGACGAGGAGGAATTTAGCAGTGAAGCTTTCCAGAGACCCTTCCAGTATCTGAGAAGATTTGACCAAGGGTGCGATCTTGACGCGTTTCGTTACGAGGAGGGCTCTGTGGAAGGGAGCACTGCAGAGTGCCTCCAGCAGCTGCTCCTGCACTGTGGCATCATAGATCCCTCCTGGTCTGAACTGCGGAATTTTGCCTGGTTTCTCAATGCTCAGCTGAGAGACTGTGAAACCTCCATTTTCTGCAATCCTGACTTTGTCAGGGACACTCTGCAGGGCTTCAAGAACTTTGTTGTCACCTTCATGATCTTAATGGCAAGAGATTTTGCAACACCGTCCCTAAACATTTCTGATCAAAGTTCAGGAAACGTGTCTTCCAACATGCAGAATGTTGCAGAAGAAGATCTTCTTCCTTTCCACATTCGGAAAAAGTGGGAGTCTGAGCCTCATCCGTATTTGTTTTTCAATGAAGATCACATGTCCATGACATTCATTGGTTTCCACTTGCAGCCCAATGGCAGTGGTGGTGTTGACGCCATTAATCCTTTGAACGGCAGCATTATCAAGAGGAATGTTATGACTTCACAGTTGTACAAGGGCTTGTTACTCCAAAGAGTTCCCTTCAATATTCATTTCGATCGACTGCCCCGATACGAGAAGCTGGAGAAGCTCTGCATGGTTCTGGGAGTCCCCTGGGTCACAGACCCCGACGAGACGTATGAACTCACCACAGACAACATGCTGAAGATCCTGGCTATCGAGATGCGATTCAGATGCAACATCCCAGTCATTATCATGGGAGAAACAGGCTGTGGGAAGACCAGACTTGTAAAATTCCTGTGCAGTTTGCGCAGAAACTGTGCAGAGGCAGAGAACATAAAGCTTGTCAAAGTCCATGGAGGTACTACTGCAGAGATGATTTATGCCAAGATCAAAGAAGCAGAAGCCATTGCTAAAATAAATAAGGAGCAGCACGGGTTGGACACGATCCTGTTTTTCGACGAAGCCAACACAACAGAGGCTGTGAGCAGCATCAAAGAGATTCTGTGCGACCACACGGTGCAGGGGCAGCCCTTGGCCTCTTGCTCGGGCTTGCAGATCATAGCAGCCTGCAACCCTTACCGTAAGCACACGCCAAAGATGATCCAGCGCTTGGAATCGGCTGGGCTGGGCTACCGTGTCAAAGCAGAGGAGACGAAGGATAAGCTGGGCTCCATTCCCCTCAGACAGCTCGTGTACCGGGTCCACGCGCTCCCACCCAGCATGATTCCCTTGGTGTGGGACTTCGGGCAGCTGAACGACTTGACTGAGAAGATGTACATCCAGCAGATCGTGCAGAGGCTGACGGAGCACGTCCCCATGAGCCAGGCCGAGGCAGACGTGGTCACTGAGGTGCTCTTTGCTTCTCAGCAGTACATGAGGCGCAGAGACGACGAGTGCAGCTTTGTGAGCCTGCGGGATGTGGAGCGCTGCGTCGAAGTGCTGAAGTGGTTTCACGAGCGCAGCAAACTGCTGCTGAAAGAGCTGAACAAGTACCTTGCGGAGAGGAAAGCTCCAAGAAGCAACATTGAGAGAGACAACATTATCTGGTCCTTAGTCCTGGCAGTTGGGGTCTGCTATCACGCATCCTTGGGCAAGAAGGAGGAGTACAGAAGGGCCATCAGCCAGGTCCTTCCAAATCCTTTTAATACCCAGAAAAAGATCTTGGAAGAAATATGCCTGATGCAGGATTTATTCCTGAGTGGTGTGCACCTCCAAGACACCATAGCAAGAAACCTGGCCTTGAAGGAAAATGTCTTTATGATGGTGATCTGTATTGAGCTCAGAATCCCTCTTTTTCTTGTTGGGAAGCCTGGGAGCTCCAAATCCCTTGCTAAAACCATTGTGGCTGATGCTATGCAGGGCCAAGCTGCTCCTTCCGATTTGTTCAAGGAGCTGAAGCAAATTCATTTAGTGTCCTTCCAGTGCAGCCCCCTCTCCACCCCAGAGGGAATCATAGGTACTTTCAAACACTGCGCTCGATTCCAAGATGGAAAGAACCTGGAGGAGTACGTCTCCGTGGTGGTTCTGGATGAGATTGGGCTGGCAGAAGACTCGCCCAAAATGCCCTTGAAGACTTTGCATCCCCTCTTGGAGGATGGCTGCATAGATGATGTCCCTCTTCCTCACAAAAAGGTCGGCTTCGTTGGAATTTCCAACTGGGCATTGGACCCTGCTAAGATGAATCGAGGCATCTTTGTCTCCCGTGGTGACCCCAGCAAAGAAGAGCTCATAGAAAGTGCGAATGGGATTTGCTTTTCAGCACGAGGGGCTTTGCAGAAGGTTCAACAGTATTTTCACTGCTTTGCAAATGCATATGAAAACATCTGCAAAGCACAAGACAGGGAGTTCTTTGGTCTACGTGACTACTACAGCCTCATAAAGATGTTTTTTGCCTTGACTAAGGCCTCCAAAAGGGAGCTGACGCCTCAAGACATAGCTGAGGTCGTTCTTCGCAACTTCAGTGGTAAAGATGACATCAATCCTTTGGAAATATTCACCTCACAGTTACCAGAGAAAGGAGAAATACATGCTCAGGATATCAATAGCATTGACCTGGTGCGACAGAACATTTATAGCAGTGGTCAGGATGGTGAATGCAGGTACCTGCTGGTGTTGACTAAAAATTATGCAGCGCTGCAGATTCTCCAGCAGGCTCTCTTTACTGCTCGGCAGCAACCAGAAATCATCTTTGGCTCCAGCTTCCCTAAGGACCAAGAGTACACTCAGATATGCAGGAACATCAACCGGGTGAAGGTCTGCATGGAAACCGGCCAAATGGTGGTGCTTCTCAACCTGCAGAACCTTTATGAAAGCCTCTACGATGCCCTCAATCAGTACTACGTGTACCTCGCTGGCCAGAAATACGTTGATTTGGGGCTGGGCACCCACCGCGTGAAGTGCCGGGTGCACCCGGAGTTTCGTTTGATAGTCATTGAGGAGAAAGACGTGGTCTATAAGCACTTCCCCATCCCACTGATCAACAGGCTGGAAAAGCACTACCTGGATATCAACACCGTCTTGAACAAGGAGCAAAGAGAAACAGTGAAAGAGCTCAAGAAGTGGGTGCACAACTTCACTACTGTCAATGGCGGAGATCACTTCACGAGCAAGCAACACTACAGCCCTTCGGACGTGTTCGTGGGCTACCACTCGGACACGTGCGCGTCCGTGGTGCTGCAGACCGTGGAGCGGCTGCGGGCGGCGTGCCCGGCCCGCGAGCTCATGGCGCGCGTGGAGCGCGAGGCGCAGCTGGCGCTGCTCAACTGCGCCACCCCCGACGCCGTGATCCGGCTCCGCGACGCCGTGGGGCTCTTCATGGCAGACGCCCTGGCAGATATCTATTTCAAGCAGCAGCAGCACACGTCCTTCGCAGACTTCCTGCGAGCTCACGTCCACGCCGGCTCCGGATATCGGACGGTCTTTACAGAGGTAGGTGTCCTGCCGTGTCCTCCCCAAACACGCAGCTTGCACCGTGTGCGTTTGCACTGCTGGAGCTGCACGTGTCGAAGCCAAGGAGACTTGGGGACAGCCCTGCCTTCCACTCGCTGCCCTCGCGCACGGGGGTGGCTTTTCAGCAGTGATGCTGCATCTTGACATACCTAAAAGCTCTGCTGTGTCAAGCAGTGCTTGATGCTTCCTGGGGATGAGTGGAGCTTAGTGAGAGTGGGAGTTTTAAGTAAGTCAGGCAGCTACTTACATCTCTTTACCCTGAAAGTAGCTCTGTCTCTGCTTACCCGCCAGTGAAAAAGAAAAAATCAACTCATAAATAGGGAGTACAGCAGCACTACGAGAAGACAAGGACTGGTAATTCTTCTTCCCCATAGAAATAAGAAGGGCAATGCAGCTGCTTTCTGTACGGGATGCTGCTGCTGGGTTCAGCTGGCAGGAGCTCTAAGTGTGTTACCTGCTGACAGGCCAAATAAATGGCTCTTGGGACACGGCCCAGCTGTGTGACAGGGTAGCGATGCCTGGGGGCACAGAGCACCCAGTCTTTGCTGCTCACTCTTTCTGTGCTGAGAACAAACCTGTTTCTTGCCCTGCCAGGTCACCACCTTCTCGAGGCTTCTCACCGGTGCCGACTCCGCTTGCCTGGAGAGAGAAGTGCAGGGTAAAGCTCAAAAGCTTCAGATCCTCTTCCTGCAGCAGTTTGACACGGAGTACTCCTTCCTGAAAGGGATCCGGTGAGTCTCTGCCTGCCTTGTCCTGCTCTGCACAGGCTGTCACCTGGGTGGAAGATGTGTTGGCAGAACATGTAGAGTAGCTCGTAATGAAAGGGGAGGCAGGAGAGGCCGTGCTGTGATGAGCTGTGCATTGGCACAGCAGTGTCAGCTCTCAGGTTGAGGTGTGAGATTTGTTTTTAATTAAATCACCCCTGAGGTTAAGTGTGCTAGATGTCTCTGCCTGCAACAAGTCAAAGCCAATGTGGAGTGATTATTTATGCCATCTCTTACATCTTGTTTTACACTTTCTGACTTCTTTTAAATCCTCTTTTACCCTTCAGAGATTTCCTTGATGCTACGCCAGGAAATAAAATCCTTATTATTCAGACAGATTTTGAAGATGGCTCTCAAAATGCCCAACTCATTGCTTCAGCCAAGTAAGTCAAGTGGGAAGGTTTTCAGATAGCTGTTCTGTGTGGTGACTCCCCACCCCTGTTTTGTCAGTGTCATTTTCATTTTTTTCAAAACCAGGAATGTGTGCTCTGTTTGTACTGTGGTAGAATGAAGCTGGAAGCACAAATTGTTCTCTGAATAATAATACAAAACCCACACCAGAGCTGTGTCAAACTAACAGATAATGCCCTTTGTCTGAAACATGAGTTGTTGCTATTAACAGTTGAGTGCTCAAGAACCGAGTAACAGAGTTACCTTCCAAGCAGAGGTGGAGGTGGTGGCATCAGAACAGATAGCTGGGAGAAAGGACCAAGGGGATTGGAGTGACTCGTGTTTGTACAGGGGAAGAAGAGTGTGTCCCCTCAGCAAGGAAAGGTTTTCAGCTTTGGCTTAGGTGTCAGGACCTGCCAAACAGCATCTCCTCTTTGTTGTAGATACACTGTTGTTAATGAAGTAAACAAGGTAGACTTGGGAGAAGTCTCCGTCTTCGTTTACTTCATTATGAAGCTTTCCCGGATGGAAGGAGGAACATCCTATGTGGGATTCCATGGAGGTGGGTGTAACCATCAGCGGTTTGTCCTTATTTGTCTTCAGGCAAGATCTGCTTTCACCAGCAAATTTTCAGCTGTCTGCATTGGGTTCTGAGAGCCTCAAAGCCCTTCTGGCTTTTGCGTGGTCTCTCAGCTGAGGTATTATGCATTAGCACATCCAGAGCACATTCCTGTTGGCCCTTTCTACAGCAAGAAGCAAGAGAACTCAGGATATCGTTTACCGGTTCACAAGTACTGGGAGATGGTTCTTGGGAAGCTCTTCTAGAAGAGCATGCTGTAGACATGAGGTGACTTTTTGTCCCGTTTCAGGACTGTGGCAATCAGTGCATATAGATGATCTCCGCAGATCCACGGACATGATCTCTGACATGACTGCCCTGAAGAACCTCACCATCAGCCAGATGTTCTGCAAGGATTCAGATAAAACACAAGGTGAGCTCAATGCAGTTACTGCCAGCCGGTAGTGCTGATACCAGTGGAGGAAAAAGGGGAGATAGAGCTATGCTGCATTTAGTGCTAATGCACCCAGTGCCTGGTACAATAAATCTCATGTTTTCCCCTGCTCAGCTTCTAATCCTTTTAGGGGATGCTGTATGGCTACAGATTTCGATTTGTATTTAGTCTGTTATCTTTCCATACTGCAGGTTTTGGGTCATTAATTACATTAATTTGGTAGTTTTCACTTTTTCTTTTGACACAAACATGATGTTTATGCTGTTGGGCACCCAGAGTCGTCTTCTCATCGTGAGACAGAGCAGATGCTGCATAGCTGGGCCCAGGGTGCAGCTCAGAGGTGTAACTACCAACAAGGTGTAATTCCAGAGAGTCTCTCAGCTTGCATGAATATAGGTTAATTGCATGAACCTGGAGAAATATTGTAAAAGACTTTTTCTTTCCCCCTCATTTTTTTCCTAGAGTCTCTCCTGTTCCACCGTTTTTCCTTACAGGAGGCAGAGTACAGCCCCGAGGGCTCTGTTGGAGCCTAGCAAATAAGCTCTATGTCATCCTTCCTCCACTTCCAGCTGCATGAAGCCTGACACCCGTAGCAGTGGTAGCTGTTTAGAGAGCTGCATCTCAGCTGCCTATGCAAGTGATAATGGGTCTGACAGATGTTCTGCTGCTCTAGGATGCATTCTCTAAATAGTCTCTTGTCTGATCGCAGCAGTGAATTGGTTCTTTCTAACAAGAATTCTACGCTTTGGTTGCAGCTCTCTCTGAGAATGGAAAAGAGCAGGAGGAAACAGAGATGGAGGTTGAAACACCATTGCCAGAAGCAGAAAGCTATGAAGTAAGTTTGGAAAACATTTGTTTGCATCTCAGATGTCAGTATGGCTCCCTGTCCTGTGTCATCCCAAGGCGCAGAGTCCCTTTCGCATCTTCATTCATTTGAAATCCATCAGGAATACTATGTTAATGATTAGACCATTCTTTAGTCAAAGTAAAACTCCCTAAAGAAGCAAACCATTCTAAGGGCTCTCCAATTCCTTAGCTGTTTCACATTGCTAATTTTGAGTTGCTGTCATCAATTTTAAAAAGCTTCTGTTATCACTCTGAAGCTAAAAGCTGTGATTCTGAACTTTATTTTTCTGAACCGTTTACTTGATAACAATACCAAAATTTAGATTTGCAGCTTGGAATTAGAATAAAACTGGGAGATGGAAGGAAAGGGGTACAGGCCCTTTATAGGAGAGCACTATAACCATTTTAGGAGGGATGTGTGTGGCGGGGCGAGGATGTACAACTGGAGAATAATGATTTTTTTTTTTCGTGCTGTCCCTGGGAAGGGTGAAATCCTGGACACCACTTTACTCCTGAGGAGCTGTGTGCAGAGTGCTGTGGGGATGCTGCGGGACCAAAATGAAGACCTTAGTCGTAGCACAAGGCGAATTGAGATTCTTCTTAGCTTCCTGTCCAAAAACGATGTTTTGAAAGGTTTGTGCTCCCAAGCTGCAGCGGGCAGAGTGACGCCTGAGCGTCTGGGCCTTGGCTCTCTCTGCTCTGCTATATCTGGTGGCTGATTTTTCCCCCTTGGACGATTATTGAAACAACCTTAAAACTCTGTGCTTTGTGTGATATTTGGGTTTTGATCCAGAGGTGATAGAAGAGTAAAATATGAGGTCTCTTGTTTTTTCTAGCCTCTTTCCTGAAGATAACAAAGAGTCGCCTTTCCACGCTTCTGAAGAAGCAAGAAGAGAATTCCTTTCACGCAAGAAACTGGGTGCTGCGGGAGGCTTCCAACCTCAGTGCTCTCCAGGAGGCAGGCACCTTCAGGTGAGCACACAGCAGTGTGAGCTGCAAGAGCAGCTGCAAGCTGCCAAGAGAAGTGTGCCGGGGCGACTGCTCGGCAGGGATGGCAGTTTTGTGCAATCTAAATACTTGCAGCCTTAGTCCCAAACCTGTGCTGGAGGCTCTGAGGGGAGTTTGTCCTCTCCTGGCTCCTGAGGGGAGGTGACTTACAGCCAAATGGACTGTTCTGGGAGAGGGATGCGGTAATGCATGAGTGCTTGGAATGGAGCAGTGGGATTACAGGAAAGGCACAAGCGAGAGAAGGGTTGTAGTAACTGTGCCTGTTGTGCTTGTGTCTGTGTCTCTTTGTTTCCTTTTTTATTTTTTCAGGCAAAATTCACATTCTTTATCGCACATACACATCAGCAGTTTCTCAGGAAAATCATCTGCTTCCTTGCAGAGATCATTGCTCCCTTTCATTTCTCCCTTTCCCTCCATATCCCTTTCTTCCCCCAAAGGCACACTTTGTGGAAGCGTGTCCAGAATGTGGTCACTCCGTTCCTGGCTCTCCTGATAGCAATTGTAGACAGAAACGGCAACCTGGAGTGTCTGGTCAGGCCAGCAGCAGAGTGGGTGACGGACCTGTGGATGTTCATCTTCAGCGACACAAAACTCCTGACTGTCCCCTACAATGTGGGCAAGAGCAGGTGAGTGGAGAGCTGCGGGGGCCTGGCTGGCAGCGCTGAGACCAGGCGGCAGTGGCTTTAAATCCACCTTTATGGGAGGTTAACGTGTTGGTTGGCTCCCTGTGCAACAAACAAGTGGGACAGTTCTTAGTGACTTCAGGAGTCCTCTTTTCTTCTGCTGAATCCTGTGTGCTCCTGGGCTTTGCTCTCTAGCTCTTGGCATGCTCACACATTTTACCCATCTGCTTTTATCCACATGCCCTGCTATTACAGCCCTTTTGCTAGGGAATGCTTACTGAATAAGTCCTAAAATTACCCAATTGTGAGGAAAGGCTGTGTGAGTGAGCCTCAGTTCTTCCCTCATCCCTTTCCATAGCTAAATTCTTGGTTCCTGGTGTTTCCTGCCTCTGAATGTGTTTCCCAGGCAAATGCCTAGAGCATTAATGACCTCTTAATCTCCTAGCTCTCAGACGGAGATAATTCTGGTGCAGAGCAACATGATGTTTGCTGATGCTGGGAATGAGATGCCCTTCAGCTGGAGGATAAAGGAGTACTTGGATGACATGTGGCTGGAAGCTCAGTACATTCAGAGCACTGAAGGTGAGATGCTGGCCTGAGCCTGCAAGGCAGAGCAGCTCCATCCTGCTGCCCTGTGACCTCCAGCTCGTCTCCACCTTCCTGTAATGCTGCAGTCACTTTCAGTTCCTCTGTGCTTGCGTGACCAAGCGGAGTTCTGTGCACCTAACTTTTCCTGGTACTTCTGAATATTAGCATTTCTCTTATATTCTGTGCCCTTGTATTGAAAATACTGTGACATTATCAAGAGTTAGTCAGTCGTACAGAACCAGAACTAGACTGATTTCTGGGCTGAGAAAGCATGGCCTCAAATACCTTGCTAACGCTGGATGAGGGAGTGTTATATGCATCACTTATTAGCTTCGTGGAGCCCTTTTAGGATAGCAGCTGTGTCAAACTCTTCTTAATATTCAGCTTTTCTCTGCATCTTCATTTTCCAGATGAAGCTGAGAAGTTTATGAATATATTTGAGAGAACACCACTAGGAAAATTTATCTCTGGTCTGACTGAAGAAGAAAGGAGCATGCTCTTCTACTCCTATGTCACAGACTTCCTTGTGCTGACCATTGGTGTGTCCTCTCTAGAAGAGCTACAGGTCAGCCTGGAACAAGAACCATGAACCTTTTGGAGAGGGAGAGCGTAATGCCTGGGAACATGCCCTTCTGTACCAATTTCACCATCTTGTCAGTAAAATTCCTTCTTTCAGAGACAGGCTTAACAATAGGACACAAAAGAAGTGCACCTGACGTAGAATGACTGCTGACATTCCTGAGGTCTTCTTCGAAAAGCAAATCTGCACAGGCATCTATAATAAATGCCGCATTATTTGAGACTACCTTCTTTGTAAAATACTGATTCCCTTATTTCGGAGGCTTTTGTCAAGATTTCTGATACAAAATGTCTTAGAACTATTCTTTTTAGTGCTGTCTTTATTTAACTATTTTCTTCTAAACTTCCAGTGTCTGCAAACTGCCTTCTTGTCCTGCATAGAGGAATGGAGGGCAGCATCTCCCAGAAGCCAGGAGACAGTGCCGGCCTTGCCCTGGGTGCACCTTGCGTACAGTCAGTTTAAGAGCCGCTTGCAGAACCTTTCTAGGATCCTGGCTGTACGCCCTGCTGTGGTGAACCACCTTCTTGACCAGGAACCGCATTCAGAGATGGTAGAGTTACTATTACGCATCTTGTGTTCCTCAGTCCTAGGAGAGAAAGCACTTTATCTTCCCTGATTTTACCTAGTGTTCATTCTCCTGATTTCAGCAGCATTAAAGAGTGGGAAGCTAGTCAGGATCCCTAGTATTAAGGACAGTCTGCTGTATTATCACTCTAGTAAATCTGTCCAGCTCAACTAGCAGTGTTATAATAGTTTGACATCTTTCATGTGATCTGAGTCATGAGCATGCATATTCCAGAGTTGAAGAAAATCAAATAAAACATCATTCAGTACAACACCTGCTCTAGCAAACCAGACTGAGGGCCCAAGGTTGATAAATCCTCCTAAAATGCAGCTGCAATGTTATACTCTGTGTATGCACACCTAGGTTTTAGATGTGTTAGCCGCAATGGTTTGTGCTGAAGAGCTGAAGAAACAAGTGCAGATGCCTGAGCTGCAGGTGTGGCTGCAGGAAGTGAAGAATCTTCACATGCCCATTGAATTTCTGTGTAAAGAGGACTTGCAGAGGAGCGGAGGACGGTGCCAGCAGCTGCTGCGGGAGCTCAAGTAGGTACCAGGGAGCAGCAGTCTTTATCTTGCACCTTGCTGTTAAGAATATCAGTGCAGGCTGAAAACTGCTCTCGTGCTACTGTTCTCAGACTAAGACTTCACAAATCCTTCTGGGTTGCTGCAGGGCTGAATTGTGTATCCCACGTCAAGGACCAGTTTTTGGTGGTTGATTTGTTGTGTTTTGTTGTTTTCTTCTCAATGTGGATTCTCTCCCCCAAGTCTAGCTGTGTTACTCAGTTTATTCCAGCTGCGTTTAGGGCTTATTTAAAACCCTCATTAGGTTGCTCTTTATGAGCATTGTCTCCCCTCACCATGACTTGTGCATAAAGGCTGATAGATGAAGAACTTGTCTGTACCTAAGGCAGAGTGTTGTCTCTTGGATGGAAAGTGCGGGGAGCTGCTTCAGTTTAAGCTAATAGTGAACAAAATTTAAAAAATAAAACAAAAAAAAAAAAACNCTGAACAAAATTTAAAAAATAAAACAACAAAAAAATCAAAACAAACAAAAAACATACACAGTTAATTACTTCCTCTGACACAGGAGTTAGCTTTGTGAAAAGGTCTTTCCAATGATCTTAATTCTGTTGTATGACTGTCTGCTGACAGGTCTCTTACACCATGAGCTAGCCGTGTTAGGTACTGTATAAAAACTTGACAAAATGCCAGGTTTTGCCTCGGGGGCTGATAACCAAGGCGGGGTAGGGGCAGAAAAACCTGAGAGGTACAAGAGGCTGTGCTGATAAGCCTGGAAAGTGAGATCATGAAACTGACCTGGGACTGCACTTCCCTTCCTCCTCATGTGTTCCCGGCTCGCAGCTCATCCTTGTTATGCTTTCCTTCCCCCAGAGTCTATTGGAACCAGGTCTTTTGTATGTCTCTGTTTATGCAACATGTGCTGCTGGGTATCAACTCTCTGATGCCAGAATTTGAGAACCTGATGAAAAAATATACTTCACTTCTTGCCAAGGTAAGCCAAGATGGGATTTCACCTCTTCTGCTGTTTTCTTTTGCTGATTATGTTTTTTTTTTTTTTTTTTGGCTGGAATAGCAGTGCCGAGTCATTTAACTTTGTCTTTTTTCTCTGCAGTGTTTTGTGCAGGATTCAGACATGAAGAGTCATCCAACTTTTATTGCAGTGATGAAAGTACTGTGCCAGTGTAAAGAAGAAGTCAGTAACAGGCTCTGCAGGTACCTTTCCTGAAGCAAGCTGCGCATTCTGATAGCAGTATTGCCTGCTGTGCCTAACAGTGTTGCCTATCTTCATGTTTTGGGGTGTAGGACACTTCCATTTGGCATAGCGAAAGCCAAATGAAAAGCAGTAACATCCATTTTATTCCCCTCCCTGAAGCCGAGTAGTTAGCCAGCATATCTGACATTATCTCCTCTTAGTCTTGCTGCACATGATCTTTGAAGGCTTTTAGTAAGACAACATTGAAACAATTGTGCTCATTGTTGTTCCTGATTACAGATTTGGTGTGAATCCATGTCCAGTCTGCCTGGAAGAGCCCAAGGATCCAGTATGCCTTCCTTGCCAGCACGTGGGCTGCCAGAAGTGCCTCCGAGTGTGGCTAGTACCAGCACAAATGCATTGTCCGCTTTGCAAAGCTGCCATTGAGAATATTGATTTAACTGTCTCCGTGGAGCTCAGGTATCCCTTCCTATCTAAGGGAACAATGGGGACAACAAGGGGTGGACAATAGGACCGGTTCTGTTAGGAAATTCTGACTCGCCCCTTTGAAGCCATCAACATAAGCAGGACAGGTGGAAGAAACTGTGGAGCCGTTTATGGGCCTAAAACAGGTCCTGTCCTTCTGCTTATTGCTTCAAAGAAGGGAGGAAAATGTCTTGTCCCTGTAAAGCTAAGGCACTGTCAGGGGCTCAATCAGCCAGTGGAACTGCTTGTCACCTTAGATTGTTTGTGACAGCCAAACACGACACGTGCAGTAAATCTGCCTGGTGTCACTGATAACTAAGATCACAAACAGCGCTGGGGTATGGCGCTTGTGGACACTGTGGAAGTGTTGCATAAATCAGGGCTTGTAGAAAGTGGGAATGGAATCTCACTCTGGTGATTTTTCCCTATATCTGCTTTGTTTAATCTGTTATTTAAGTGGTTCTGTGTTTGAATATATTTGTGCTAATGCTTTTTTTTTGACCCTTCCCTTAGTAACGTCATAAAAAAAAACGCCCTGTTCCGGCAGAGATGCAATAATTTCTTTATAGATGTTGTGACTACCATGTGTTTCAAGGACAATGAACCCCCCGAGACAGCAGTGATAAAAGAGCTGCTTAATCTGCTCTTTGTTCACAAGAACCTCTTGCAAGATTCAGGTGAGCACCCTTCATCCTCTTAGCCTCATGGAATCAGTTCTCTTGGCTGATTCTCCCTCCTGACAATCCTGTCTCCTCTTTAACTCTGCAGGTCATCCTGCTGTTTACACAAAATTTCTGTCGCCGTTTAATGATGAGGTGGATACAACTCCCGTCATCCGCTCCATAATGCTGAAGCTCCTCCTGAAGTACAGGTGAGCGCAGTGGGACGTTGTTAGAGGACTCTGTGTTGTGTTGGGGGATGTAGTTTGTTTTTATTTCTCATGACCACCCTGATAGTTCTCCTTACTTCCGTGTTATTCACTAAAATTGAGTCTTGAGGAGAAATGAATCTTCTTTGTACCGGTCATGCAGCTTGGCTGGCTTGTGTGTAGGTTGTGGGAAGTATCTGATGTCTGTACCAAGATTTATCTAGGTATTCTTAACTTAAACTTGGGCTGGGAAACCTAAAGAGCCTAAGCATGGATGGCTTGGGAAACCAAAAAAAGATTGCTGACTATCTGACCTATTTTAGAGCAGGAAAGCAATATTCATGATCCACAGGCATTTAATCAGGAACAGGATTGATGTATGCTTACAGAAACCTCTCCATTTGTTTAAGTTCCCCTAACCCCCCTTCACAGTCAGTGTGGAAGAAGGGGCAATTCTGAAGTGTGATTATTTCCCAGTTCAGATGCCTAAAATAGGTCAGATTGCTCATGCACTAGAAATGTTCGTTCTCACTGTTGGTGGTGCAAGCCCATCTTGCACGTGAATATGAAGCTGGATGGCGTCAGGCAAAAAGCTGCCTAGTTGCTTTTCTATCTTCCAGATGGATCAAAAGTGACCCCCTGCCTGTGGCAATGACACAATTCATAGTTAGATCATGATTTAGGACACAAATAGTAGCCACAGCATTGCAGCTATGCTAAAGGAATGTTTCTCTCTCTTGTAGCTTTGACGAAGTGAAAAATGACGTGCAAGATTACCTAGTGCGGGTAGAACAAAGCCAAATCCTGGATAAAGATGATAAAAAAGAACTCTACCTGCTTTTTGTCAACTGCTTGGAGGTAACACTGTGGGGTGGAGCAGTCCTGGGGAATGAAACTGTTACAAGAGAGAGGCAGGAGTTTAAATTCTTCATAATTTTATGCTAGTTTCTTATGTATATAACTAGTTGTCCAACTAGAAGCCCCAAAAGTGAGATTATATTGGCTCACCTGTTCAGAACTGTTCTGCAGTAGCTAGTCTTGCTTTCCCCGGGTAAGGCTGGTGGTTGCAACAACATATAAAATCTTCTTTCTGCTTCTTTCCTTTGTTTGAAATGCTTTGGACGGGTGGCTAAGAATAATTAGGTGAGTCCAGACAAGACCAAACTTCGTCAGTTAAGAGTGCAGCAAGCAGGGAGGATTTTTAACTACAGCTCTAGAAAACTAACACTTTGCAAGATTTTAGATGATTGTGCTCCCTCCCCTTGCATATTTTTTAACTCTTTGGACAATTTCAAATAAACTCGACATCAGAGCAGAAGTTTTGTTTCCTCTAGTTTTCATAAGTGACTTCTTAGATAAGAAAGATCCAAATATTTGTGCTTCCTAAGAGAAAGACATTTCAGCATGTGTTTGGCCAGCCAGCATACTCACAACTGTCCTGCTGTGCTCTGTGCTTGGGGAATATGGGAGAGCTTGGGCGTATTGCCAAAGATGCTGGGGGCACAAGACGGGGGGAGATAGGGACCTGGGGCAGTGACTAATGGCACTGGAGTGGTGGGAGACGTGAAAGTTTAATGCACATATTGCAGTGAGAANGAGAGCTTGAGCGTATTGCCCAAGAAGATGCTGGGGGCACAAGACAGGGGGAGATGTGGACCTAGAGATCACAGGCAGTGACTAATGGCACTGGAGTGGTGGGAGACGTGAAAGTTTAATGCACATATTGCAGTGAGAATGCACTGGGATATGCAGTACAATAGCATAGCACCTCTGATTTAAGTAGTTCTGCCATTCATGCAGTATCCTCACGCATCTTTAGGATTCAATCTGTGAAAAGTCCGAAGGCAGCTTTGGGTGTGAGCAGACAGACTATCTGCTGAGAGACAGAAGCTTTCTGGAGAACTACCTCCCAAGGAACAACCAAGAGGCTCTTCAGGAATCATCTGTTGAATATCTGGAGGCGGTAGCCAAGGTTCGGCTGTACCTAGATATGGCCACAGAGCTGCTTTTTGACTTGCATGGGCCCACAGGTAAGTCAAACTATTGCACTATTAAAGGCTGAATAAAGTCACCATGGGAGATGCACCAGGCGCTATCAAGGGGCTATTGCTGTTACAGAACCTGTGTTGATGCATGGTCAAGAAAAAGCTCCTTGACTCTTTTCCTTTGGCTTCACAAGGAGTGTCAGTTGGTATTTGTCCTCTTCACCATGTATTAGTGGAAGTGCTCCATATCTAGCAGCAAGGCTGTGCCATGTGCCAGTGGCCTCTGGGGTATAATTATGTAGTAGTCCTGCTTTTCGAAGAAGATTTATTTTATCCTGCAGGCACTGATAATGAAATTTGCTTTATAACAGGCTAAATTAACTTAAATGAATAAAGTGTAAGTGAGGCTTCAGATATATGACTGCTGTGAGTCTCTCTTTTATATGTATGAGAGCTCTGGGTAGCTAAAAAGGAGAAAGAGACTTCCAGAAAATAAGTAAATGAAGTGCTGAAATGAATTGCTGACCCAATAAGGGTGAACAATGTGTGGAGAAGAGCCTCAAAGATATTTACGTGGTCTGTGAAACATCAAAGTAGAGTAATGTAATGAAATTCAAATGACTGCAATGTCCAGCAGTTGCAGGGAGAATGTTGGACTAGCAGAATGTCTCTGGGAAGGCTGTTTTTTGGTGGCTGCATTACCCTGGCAGCCAAGGAGACGATGGAAAGCCAATATTGAGCAAGGTGGAAGAGCTCAGAGAATGAACTGCATTAATGTCCCTGGGAACAAGAAATGGAAACAGATTATGTGCAGAGGCATGACGGCATTTTCCTAATTCTGAAGGGGAGCAGTAGGTACAGGAAATTCCCTGAGCTTTTCCAACCTGGACTTTCTATTGTGGGTCATAATAAAACTTTTTTCCAAAGTATTTAAGTCGTAATTTCAAATATGTCTTGGGAGCCCAAGTCCCATCAGAAGTTGATAGTAGTTTTCCATGTAATCTAGGACATTCTGAAATGGCATTCTCAGTCTCAGAAATGTGTTGCTGTGTAAAATTGGTCCAAGGGAAGATTCTAGATAAGCTCTGAGAAGGGAGGACTCTCGAGTTCTGCATGTTCATTCCTTACAAGAAAAAGGATCTTGCTGCTGTGATCAGTTCTAGCAGCAGAAGCTGAACACTTATTTTGTTCTTTTTCCTCCAGAGCAAGATCATGTGAAGGAGAAGCAGCGTTACCTGGCAAATGTGAGGACGTTCTGCAGCCTTGCCAAGAACGACTGGCACAATGTTTACCTAGTGCGGAAAATTGCCAATCAGTATGGGATGGAGTTTGCTCAAAAGCTTGTAACAGAGGCACAGTTTAAATGGGTATTCCCAGTGGAAATTCTGCAACAGGTAAAGAAAGCGTGTGTGTGTGTGTGTGTGTGTGTTGTTCTGGAGTGTGTGTCTGAGTGGTGGGGATGGTGTTTTCTTTTCCTTGGAGATGGCTCTGCTCTCTTCGCTTCGTGCTTCCTTTGAGTGTTTCTATCGTTGCATGGCCCTATTTCTACTGTTGTATGGACTCACCATAGGGGCATAATTGTGATGAAGACTTGCCCTGGCTCTTCCCTGGATGGAGTCTGAGCAGTGTGAAGCCATTTGGGCTGCCAGCCCTGCCTGATGCCTTTTAGTAAAGGCTGAACTGACGCATCTGCTTGCAAAGAGCAGGGTCCTCCTTTTCTAATAGCCACGCAGAGCTCACCACGGGCTTTTCTCTTCATAGATGGAGCATAATGAGGCTAATCAAATCGATCGGTACCTGGCATGTGGCAAGAACTACCAAGTCCTGCGTGACGTGGTGGGGAAAGCAGTGATTGAATGCAAGACTGAGGATCTTCTGCAGGCAGAGAAGGTAGGACACAGGCCTTTCTGGCCAGCAGTTTCTCCTCACCAAAATCCGTTTGAGGGTTCTGGAGCATCAGCATATCATCTTTGTGTGGTTTTGTTGGCAACGTTATCTTTCTCATGGAGATGCCCGAGTTGCCTGTGCTTGCAAGGTACCATAGATTTTCTTGGCAGAGTCAAATATTTGGTTTTGTCACTTGTGCTTCAGCGTATGAAACACAGGTTATTTCTATCAGCTGCTCATCTTGCTGCTTTCTCCTTTAAATATATATATTGCAGCAGTTGGTTTTACAGGGAGCATTACAGACACCTTGTTGGCAACTGCCTGGAGAGCAGGCAGATCTCAGAGCAGCTTTATGCCCCCTCCCTGTCTGCCTGTACCTCCTAGCCTTGTGCCTTGCCTTGCATCAAATGGACTAGGCAATTTCTGAGCGATGATAACCGTAACATACTCCAGAAGCTTCTGACACCAAAAGAAAACACGATCAGCTTGAGGAGTGTCAGATAAGCCATTTATTTATGGCTTGAACAGTCATTTTTTCATAGTTGCTTTCATGAGTGGGCAGAGCTTTGCTGTGGGCCTGCTGAAGCCTGCATGGCCAGTAGCAGAAGGTTGAGCTTTGCCAGTTGTAGCCTCTTCTCCACTTCATCATCCGTTCTTTTTTTCAGGCACGTAGCAGGTCCTTACCTGCAAACGCTGTCCATCTGCTCCTGGCTATTTTCAGAGAGGTCACTGCCCTGTATGGAGTCAGTGACTCAAATCTTCATCCCAAGCAGCAGGTAAGATTCTTCAGGATATGGAGGCTTGGGACAGACATGCTTCACTTCTAAGGATCAGTCAGATTTAAATTATTGGTAGAAGAACCTTTTGTTCTTTTGCCTTAAACATAACTCCATCCTGGTCTTGGCAGTTTTGAAGATAGTTTTCAATGCAGTGGAAAGACAGCATGAGAAGTTGCTGCTAGTTCTCTCTATTTTGATGCATAATCTCGTGTTGGCTTTATTTCTCTTAAATCTGTTTTCAGCAAATTGATGTTATGACTGGGTTCATTGAGAACTCCCAAGTCCTGAATTCTCAGGAGCTGAAGAAGTTTGCAACATCTCTTGTCAAGAACACGTTGGCGTCTCTGACCGTGAATCCCCAGAGCTTCAGCCGCGACGGAGCGCTGCTGGAAATGGCTGTTCACGCCGCGGCCATCCTGCTGTGCGGGCAGAACCCGGTCCTGCAGCCCCTGAGGAACCTGGCGTTCCAGCCACGCGCCATGAAGGTGAGCAGACTCGCCCGGGTAGTTCTGCATATTGCAGCTTTCGTATGTCCGTTGGATCCTCTAGAACTTAACATGAGAAAACACCAACTCGTGCATTGGCTATGAATTCCTGTTGGATGATTATTTCAGCATTGCTAGGATTAATTAGCACAGTGACAAACTCTGGACTGGTCCTTTTGAGGTGTGAATTTTCCTTTTCATCTTGAAGTGTATTTGGCCAATACTGAAATTTCAATAAGCAACTCAAAGCAGTCGGCAGGTCATACTGTTGAGGTGTGCACACTCTAGAGGATAACGCCTTATGAAGCCTGCACTCGCGATGGAGCAATCTGCTGACGTATTTTTTTTTTCTGGCACACTGAGGGTATGTGAGGCCTCTCCAAGAGGAATCTAGCTCAGGAAGTCCCGAGAGCATCCATCCAAATGTTCACAATATTGACAGCTTATTTTTAAGAGTAGCTTTTCACGGGCAGAATTTGAAAACATACGTCATATTCTTCCCTCTGCAGTACCTCTGCCTGCAGATCCCCTCCTCTCCATTGTGAGGAATCAGTGAACAACTGCTGCAGTAAAGCACTGATCTGTGTAATTATTTCTCACTTTTCCCCTTAGCACTCTTTTCTGCCTACAATGCCCGAAGATATAATGGCTCAGGCGAAGGCCTGGGAAGGAATGAACGTTCTGCGCTGGTACAGTAAGTACTACTGACTTTCTGTGGGAGAAATGGAAGAATAATCCTTGTTTCTGTGTGAAATATGAGGTCAGATACTCTCCTCTTCTTGGCATGAATTATGCTTTGTAATTAAGATCTGTGGCTGCACTTTGTTATGTGAATACTGCACCAGAGTTCATCGAGCTTGGCTTAGCCTTGAGCTTGTAGCTGTTTACAAAGCTAAAGAGTATCAGGGACCAGCCCTGGTGCTTTTGGTCACTGGAGATGTGGGTCGCGGAGGAGTAGCTCGTCCTGGCTACCTTTCAATTCTTTGTTTTCTTTATTAGGATCTTTGTGCAGACTTGGAAGCATTCTTGCTTATCAGCCCTATTTCACTACTTGGTAGTGGAACCTTACAGGTTTGCATTCCTTGTTTCTCAAGAGGAGAAACTGAAAATGAAAAATTCCTGGAAAGTGAACACTTCTTCTGGTTTTTGTGTGGCCCAATGATTCTTTGAGAGGGTCAGTGCTTTCCATTAGATCTTGAGGCATATTTCTTACTGCATGGTCCCTATAAAAGATGGTCCCTATAGAAGGAACAGAGACTTTAAAAATGTCTGTCTTACAATGCTGTCCTATTTGTTTCTCTTTTGATAGTCTGTCCAAACGGCCACCCCTGCACTGTAGGAGAGGTAAGAATTTGATGAAGTAGGTGGTGTCTGCAACATAAAACTCTTTCACATTTTTCTTATTGCACAGTGGTTCATTTTATGAGCTATATTATTGCTCACTTTTGCCATTGCAATGTCAAACTTAGAATAACTCTAATTCAGCTTATACCATAAGTTTAGGAAACAAGGCAGACATAGGCCCTCTGCGTGATAAATAGCAGGTTTTAATTAACCAGTTATAGCTTGGTATATTATGAGTTAGCAGACAGAAACGCTAGAAGGCTTTGGTCTTACAGATATGGTTAGCAGCTTTTATTCGGGTTTTTTTAAAAAATCTATTTAAATTTCTCACTATAAAAAGCAATTTACTCTAAGAATGGGGGACTAAAACAAAGGATCTTGCATGAGTAAGGTGCCTCCTGGTGACTAATACAGAATATGCATTTCCTCTGCCCTAGAATCTGTCTCCCCCTGTTTCTTTTGTGGAGAAGCTCTTAGGGTTCAGTGTTTCTCATTTGTCTTTGCCAGTGTGGCCGTCCCATGGAAACGAGTCGCTGTCTGGACTGTGGTGCCGTAGTCGGAGGGCGGCAGCATAAAGCAGTGCCTGGCTTTGTGGAATTCCGGTATGCTTTGCTTCATACATCTTTTCGGGAATAAACGATGCAACTTATCTGTTGCCTTGGAAGCTGGGTTTAGGCTTTTCATCGCTCTGCTTGCTCAGGATGATGGTGTGGCTCTCTGACGACACACACTAACAGGGCTGCGTTTTCTTAGACATACCAATGTGACTGAAGAGCTTCTACCAGAGCTCCAGTGACTATGGTTTGTGTTCCCCCTCCTTGATTCCCCAGATTAGTACCCCCGTATGCAAAAACATCTGGATTACTGATTCTAACAGCAGTGGCTTCTTATCCCTTCTGCATGGAGATGGCTGATCTTGTCCCAGAGGGCCGGACACTGCCTCTTTCATATCTATGAGGAAGGAAAACGTATGGGGAGGACATGTCCAAGGAAGAGCAATCAGCCAGCAAAATAAGGGAATTGGCTTATTTATGTACAAAACTAACAGGCATTTTCCAGTATAGTACTCTTAACTGGTGTCTCTTGTGGCATTCAGAAAACTTAAGGAACAAAAAGACATTATTGGGTATCAAGGACTTCTTATATATTTTCTGTTAAGGCAAAAAAAATCAATATGTACCTTACAACAGGAGTAACGAAGACAGAACTCAGACTGGCCACGTCCTTGGAGATGCACAACGCAGAAGAACCATGGGAGTGTCTGATCGGGCCATGTCCCCGGTGGTCTTCCTTCTCATACGCTTGCTCACACATTTGGCAATGCTGCTGGGAGCCACAGAGGATCCTCAGGTACCTTCCAGCGCTTGCTTTGAGCAGCCACGTGAAAAGCAGAGAACCTCTGTATGGGGCAGGTTCTTTGGGGGGCCTCTTGCTTAATGACTAGGGCAGCGATTTCAAGAATCACCTCCTGCCTTGCCCAGGGGGGATCTTGATTTCTTTATACCCTTTGAAAGAGGTTGAGCAGTGCTCTAATTTCACTCTAATGAGGAAGTTCATTGGCCATTTTATCATTGTATAGTGGAGGTGGGAGCAGAAATACATCTACTGGAGCAGCACTGCTTTATTTTCAATGGTAGAAGACTGGTGTTTCCTGCAAGCATTCCTGCCTTTTTATATGTTCGTACAGTTTGAGTAATAGGAATTTGGTAGTACAGAGCTGAGAATTTCTGATGAAGAACTGTAGCTCTACCTGCATTTGGCTAGAATTGGATATTACTGGCTATGCTCATTTTTTTGCCTTTTGTTCTTTAAGTCATTGGGAGAGATCATCAAGCCACCAGTGCCGAACCCGGTCAGCTTCCTGCAGCAGCATATTCAGGAGGACTTGGCACAGCTGACCAAAGTTCTGGGGAAGAGTGTGGATGAGACTATCAACATCCTTCATCTCCTCCTAGACAGCCTCCTCAAAGATCCCCATCAGCACCGAAACCAGTGTAAGAAAAACTGCCAACCAGCTACAAACTCTGGTAGCAACTTAAGAGCAGCAATTTTTTAGCTTCTTTACTAATATACCGTTTCCAACAGGCAGTAGCTGAGCTAACGAGGAAGATCCAGAAGTTTACAGGTTCTTTCTTGTCGAGAATGAAAGACTTTTGGTGGAGTTGGTGCTTATTGATCGTGATCTAACTTTGGACAAGTTGATTAACTTTTCTGGGATTATGAATGAGATTATAAGTGCCCATATCATGCAAACGAATTACTGAAGATTATTAAAAATAATAATAATTGTTTGCTGTTTTGGATGATGTTTCCTCTCCAAATAGACTGAAATACTTGGTGTCTGATACATCTGAATTTGCTATTGGCTCATCAGACTTGCAAGAATGTTATGTCTCAAAGCTTAGAGAACTTGAGTTTTCTTTTAAATGGAGTATTGCAAACATAACACTTCATAAATTTTCCTGTTGCAGGGCCAGTTCAATTTGATGCTGTACTCTCCACCAAACAGAGTAGAAACAAATGGGAAGAAATTGTTGCAAAAACAGTTATTCTTCCTGAACTGGAGGTGAGAAATCTATATAAAAATCTTAGAATTCAAACTATTCAAAGACCATCTATCTTCAAATCTGACTTGCTCTATTACCTATCCACACGACTGTTCCTAAGTCCTGTCCATATATGACACAGATGCAGGTTAACTTTCATTTACTGTCAGCTAGTCACTTCCATGCCAAAGATAACAAATGTGGAAGCAGTATATAGGGCCATAATTTATTCTATCAACTCTTCAGTCAACATTATTCAACCTTTGACAATAAGTAGCAAATATTTAGATTGTGCTGTAATGGATTGGAGAAATATCACAGCTCAGCTAAAACTATTTGTCCAGTGGACACATTTTTGCCCAAAATAAATACTATCTGCTTTTTTTCCATGTTATTTAAAGAATAGAATACGTGGGAGCTGTATAAGCTGGAGAGCAAAGAATAACTTTATGATATTAAAAGCTATCCTGCAGTATGCATGTTACAAACCTTGCCTGGAATTCATCTTCTGCTTTGGCATATTTCTGTGTTACTTGGTCACTGAGCTGCCAGGGAAATACACTTCAGTAGAGGTTCAACATGGCAGGATGCTGCTAATTCTGATATGATTTCTTTCTGTTTTTTTTTTTTTTTTTTATTCAGGATTTAGATAAAAAGCTTCTGGAGCTAAATAAACGAATTCAAGAAGATGAGAGAATTTCTGCCAATCCAATAGTGAAAATAGTATATGGTGACCCTAGCACTTTCCTGTCCAGACTGCCAAAGCACAGTCACATACACCACTCCAAGATGTGGAGCTGCCGAAAGAGGATTTCGGTGGAGAACCTGGGCCATGTAGTCCAGCAAAAGAATGCCAAGGATGCCGTTCCTCTCTTGTGGAAGTTTCTGCAGAAGGTGAGTGTGACAAAGAGGCCTGGAATAGTTCCCCGAGAGAGTATTTGCCCAGTGGCAGTGCATCCCATCCTGCAAGAACTTGAAAATGAGCTAATAACTGGCTATGCAGGGCCATGATGCTGGCAAGGTTAGGGAGAAAGACAGTCAAATTTGAGAAATCTTTGATAATATAGTGCCCTTTCCTCATAACTTTCTATAGTCTTGAGAGAATTGCACATATAAAACATCTTTTTTTCTAGTAATAAATCATTAAAAACTAACTCTACTGAAGTATGCAGTACAGTTTGTTCAAATGCAGCCTTGTTCTTAGTTCCTTTTTCCCCTTCTAGGAAACAGAACTGAGGTTGGTGAAATTTCTGCCAGAGATTCTGGCTCTTCAGAGAGACTTGGTGAGACGATTTCAGAACACCACCGTTGCCAAACAGTGCACGATCCAAGACTTCCTCAGCGAACCCCACTCAGGTGAGATGACTTTGCCAAAAGCCTAATTAGTGAAACAGAGAAGTCCTTCAGATAGATTTCCTGGATCTGAGCAGATAGCTAGAATTCAAAATACTCCCATGCTGTGGAGTATGAGTGTTGCTGATAAAAGATGTTTTAAGGATTCCTGTTTCTGATATTCCCCAGATGTGATGAGGGACCTTTTGCACAGGAGAACAAATGTGTTTCTGTCTGTCTGGAACAAGCTGAGGAGATCCCTGGATACCAACGGTGAGTGCCCTCCTTTCCAGCATCGTCCAGAGAATGGGCACGAGAGGTTGCCAGCTGCTGCCAGGACAGTGGTCCTGTTACCCTTCACAGTCCAGGTTCCTCCCATCAGTGATGCTGGGATGTATCAACAAAATTGTCTTTTTTAGACCTCCTTGAAAAGGTTAAGGAAGTCTAGGTGGAAATGGAACAATTTGTTTCCCTCTTGTAGTATTCCCACCTAAAGCTTTTTCTTTTATCTTTTATCTATCACTTATGTGATAGAAAAACCTGTGTTCAATTGATCTGTTTTAGGTTAGGAGACTCTGCTCCTTAAGGACTTCTCTGCTTTTTATTTCAGGGGAGATTAAGCTTCCTAAAGGCTACTGTGATGCTGACCTGACCCTGGATAGCAAGCTTGAGGTCCTTCTGCCACGTCGACAGGGTCTGGGGCTCTGCTCCACAGCCTTGGCCAGTTATCTCATTAGCCTGCACAATGACTTTGTCTACTCAGTAAACAAATACATCAAGGAAGATACTAGGTATGTTGCTATGCCAGCTAGGCATTTCCCTGTCCTGTTGTATTACCTGCTTCATAAAGGTTCCTGCCTTTAAAAGGAGATACTTTTCCCCTCACCTGTAGATACTTTATCAGTCCATCAGAGGTGGCTGATATGCACGTGGTCAGTTACGAGGTTGAGCGTGATCTGATTCCTCTCATCTTGTCCAACTGCCAGTACAGCATGGAGAAGGGAGGGGAGACGCTGCAGGATTTTGATCTGGGCAGGATCCAGCAGCAGATCATCAGCAAGTTCCTGCAGGGGAAGCCCCTCATCACTCTGACGGTAGGACAGGGCAGCGAGCTGGGTTTTCTGCAGGCAACTTCTTGGCTTGCCTTGGAGCCCTGCATCGTTTGCTGCAGCCAGGCTAGTGCTGTAGCAGGTTTTGCAATGTTACCAACGCTCCAGAAGCTGTGGATTTCATTCTGGATTCCTCTCTCCTGACAGGGAATACCTACCCTCGTGTACAGATATGATCGGAATTACGAACAGCTGTTTAAAGATGTCAGGAGTAAGGTGAATCAGGTGGGTTTATGCAAAGGAAGAAACGGAACGGGCAAGTGACCCTTGACATCTCGAAGGGTCAGGGTTCTCGTGTCTCTTGGCTTGCTCATCGGCTACAAAGGCTCCTCTGCCGGTCTTCCTGCGTGCCTCAAACATGTGCAAAGTGGCTTGCTTTCCTCAGCCAGGATTTGCAAAGGAGAGGGGATAGGGTTAAGCCCTTAGGGCTTCCTGAGCTCAAGGCTCTGCCTGCTTCAGGGCTCCGGCAGCTTGAGTAGCAAGAAGGAATGGAGTTAAGTTAATACTTGCAGCTGTTTTGACCTCTTGGTTTTCAGAGCTCTCTTCCCAGTTCTGTGATAAACACGATCAGCGGAGAGCTGCTGTCCTATAGTGACGTCTGTGATGCTCTGTCTATCACTGAAATTACGTTGGGATTTCTTGCCATGACTGGAGGGAACCCTGAAATGCCTCTGACTGACTACATAAAAGAAATTCTGCAGATGGGTGATCAGACAAATCCTCAGGTACTCCAGGTGAGTCCAGAAAGCAAAGCTTTTATTCTCAGGGGATAAAATCTGTACTGGTTTATGCAAAGTCCAGCCAGCCTGATCTCCAAGCCCAATAAAATTCAGCTTTAAAAATGTGTATTGGAATTGCCTCCCCACTGTATTTTACAGGAGAGAAGAAAACAATCTCCACTTTCACTGCAACAAGTGTTTGCAAGGTGGGAACACCATACAGCTCATGATGCTTAGCACATTGTAGCAAATTCCTGCAGAGAGGTCAAGTGCAGGGTGCTCAGACTGAGCTCTCTGTGCAGAGCGTCCCCCTCCTGCCAGCCCTGGGGTGACAGCCCTCGCTGGGGGACAGCGTAACCGGCTGTAAAGCTGTAGCTGAGCAAAAGATGTAAGGAGAGGACCAAGGTCCAGTGTTGAGTCAGCTTTCTCCCTGCCCTAACCCTGCTGCAGTTTTGACCTGGATGGGCACAGTGATGGAGAAAGAAAAGGTTCCTAAATACAACTCTCCCACCCAGTTTTTCTTGATGTTTCTTTCAGACCCTTAGCAGATGCCACCTGAAGCACAACATAGCCTTATGGCAACTTCTCTCTACCCGCAAGTCAGAGCAGCTTCTGCGCCTCAAAAGAGTAAGAGCACCGTTAACCTCGGTGTCTGTTCAACACTTCCTCTTTTCTAAATGAAGCTGCTTATGGGGTCCATGTGTTTTTTGTTTATTTTTTTCCCCACCTCATCTTTAGGATCCTTTTGAAGACGTCAACCCAGCCTACAAAGCAGAGCTTACTCCAGAGCTTGCCAAGCAACTCAACGCCTTCCTTGTCCACTCAAGACTGGAAACCTTCCTGCAGGAGCTCCATGAAATGATTATCCTGAAGCTGAGGCGTGCCCAAGCTGTGGAGGACTTCAAAACCTTCTGGAGGTAACAGACCTGTGCAGCCCAAACTATTTAATGGCAATTAGCTCTTGGCCTGAGCTTCTCTGCCTCTCTGAAACCACATGCAAAGGAAACGATTCCCTGGGCAAACCTCAGCCCTCCTGGACACAAAGCACAAGCATCAGCATTAGGAATCTGCCCCTAGTTCTAGGCAGGAGTGTTTTTTTGTAGCATATATGATGACTCCTTGTGTGTTATACATTCCAGCAATGTTGCCAAAACAGTTTGTATCAGGGCTTGCTTATTTTGAGTGCTGAAGACGAACAGAGGTGCATCTGCAGCCACCCAGCTTGAGCGCACACCCGGGTTTCTACACCCAGGCTCGACCCAAACACTTTAATCCCGTTCTTCAGCTTCCCTATGCTCCCGCTTAATGTTCTGAATACATAAGTGGTACTTACATTATGTGCCGCTTCTCATAAAAATTGCATGTTAATATGTTAATACAGTGCATTTCCAGCGTGTAAGCGTGGGGCATTTTGCTGCATGCAGTTTATTAATGCAACTTTCCTTCTTTCCCAGCCTGAAGGAAGCGCTCCTTCCCCTCCTGGATCTCAAGGAGTCGGAGCTGGCGGCGGAGCTGGAAGACGCCTTCCCGGAGGAGATCCTCCTCCCGCACGCCGTGGCCACCTGGACCGCGGCCGCTCTCTTCCGCCGGGAGCACCGGGAAGCCTGAAGAGCCTCTCCCTGCCGTTTGGCTGGGGGTGGACGGTGCTGAAAACTGCATTTTTTTCCCCCTAAATTCCGCATTTCCAGACGTTTTTGCACTCGAGCGGCATCGCAGTGCCTCAGCGGCGCGGCCGGCCGCGCGCAGCCCCTCAATAAAACCCGTGTCGCTCCCGCCGCTTCCCGCTCTCTTCCCTGCGGGAGCGGGACGGGGCGAGGGGGCGGAACGGCCCGTTCCGGGCCGTTCCGCCCCCTCGCCCCGCCCCGCTCCCGCCGTTTTCCGCCCCTTTTTCGCCGTTTTCCGCCCCTTTTTCACCGTTTTTCCGGCGCGCGGCGATGTCGGAAGCGGCGCCCCAGCGCCTCTGGGCTCGGTAATGGCGGCGGGCGACGCGCATGCGCGGCCGGGGGTGGCGGGGACCTGGTGCCGCCCCGTTCCTCTCCGTGTGGTACCGGCGGGTCCATCTCCCTGGCTGGTGCCGGTGGGTCCATTTGGTACCGCTACAGGGAGGTCCCTGTTATTCCCCGGTACCAACAGGTCTCCCTGTCTGATAGCGCTACCAGCAGATCCCTCTCCCTGTGTGGTACCAGCGGGTCCGTCTGGTACCGCTTCAGGGAGGTCCCTGTTCTTCCCTGGTACCGGCAGATCTCCCTCTCTCTGTCCGGTACCGCTACCAGCGGGTTCCTCTCCCTGGCTGATACCAGCAAATCCCTCTCCCTGGTAGTATTAGGGATGCTGTCCCTCTTCCAGACCAGTACTGGTACCGATGGATCCCTCTCCCTGTCCGGTACCGC
>VWPW01029532.1:0-12732 GCA_013389825.1 Crypturellus undulatus
GGTGCAATGCAGTGCAGCAAGGTGCAGCGTGCAGCGCGATGCAGTGCAGCAATGTGCAGCGCGATGCAGCGCAGCGCGGTGCAGTGTGGAGCGCGATGCAGTGCAGCAACGTGCAGCGCGATGCAGTGCAGCAAGGTGCAGTGTGGATGCAGTGCGGTGCAGCGGTGCACAATGTGCAGCCTAGTGCAGCACAGGGCACTGCAGCGCAGCGAGTTGAGGCTCCGGAAGGGTCTCGGCACCTGGCACACGGAGCCGCTCCGGGAACGGCCGAGCGGGGCTCAGGATTTCCCACCCTGCTGCTGAAAACAGCCCCTCATCCCCGTGCTGCCCTGGGAGCGCTGCAGGGCACCATTAAAATGCACGGCTCACTTTACCGTGGAAATGCTCGGAAAGGGCATGGGAAAAAAATTAATATCCGAGCGCTCTGGTTTCAGAGAGGTTTAAAGAGCTCCCTCTCTGCAAAGCGGGTCCGAAGCGCGTCCCCGGCCATCGCGGAGGTGCTGCCGCGGCCGCTGCCGCGCGCGCTCCTTTGTGCTCCGGTTTCCCTGCGCGCGGGAGCCGAGCGGCTCCTTCCTCCCCGGCCGCAGCTATTGTACATATGCAAATGCTGCCGCGGCAGCCGCTATTTATAGCGCGGCTCCCGCTGCACTTATCACAACCGCTGCAGACTTTTAAAAGCAGAACCCACACACAGTATTTTTTCCCCAGGATATAAATTTCCCATCCCAATGCAGCCTGGCCCGTCGCATGCAACATTGATTGTCTGTTATATTACATTTATTAAGGAGTGATAACTTGTAATAATTGGATGTTAAATTAAAGAACTCTTTCCTAGTTATTGCCGTCTCAATTATAATTGTCATTTGCTGGCAGTTATGATGATATATGAGGGTTGTATTTTACTCAGCCGACCATGACCCGGTGAGTAATATTCCCTCAGCTATAGGGGCACTGATGCGCTCGCTGGCTCTTAATGCAGGAGCGCGGGAGCTGATTGGAATATTAAGTTTCCGAGCGGGCGCGAGACGCCGAAATCCACATGGATATACATTACCGCACAGCTGAGAGGCCCCTCCGGCTATTTCTTTTTCTCCTCACTGGTACATGTCCAACTCGTTTCAGCTTTGTTTTATGGTTATAGGAATCAGGTTTATATGGTGAGTTATAAAGTAATAAAACACGGGGAAAAGGGTGTTTGTGGTTTCGTTTAAGAATAACCAGCTATAATTAACCTTTGGGCCGCAGTGTCACTCGCGGCGCGGAGCGGCGGGAGGCGCTGCCCGTGGCGCCGGATGCCGTGATCCCTCCATGCTCCCGCGGATCGGGATGCGGCACCGCGGAGCGCCCGCCGGCTCCAGCACACGGGACTGGGATGTCGGGTATCCCAGAGGAAGGTCAGTGTTTCCAAGCCCCTCAGGCAGAGCCAGGACTGGATCCCTTTCCTCAGCATCTTCCAAGGCAGGCCCATGGCTGGCAATCGGAGAGATGAAGGATCTGTCTGGAAGCAGAAAAGCAACCTCCAAGCTTAAAGAAAATGTGACTCCTGCTGCAGAAATAGGCCCCTGAGACCCCTGCAAGGCAGCGCGGGCGGCGCTTCCTGAGGGCGGGATGCAGCAGCTGCCTCCTTGCAGTGAGCAGGCCGGGTGGAGGGGCCGCTCCGGCTGCGCTCCAAGGTGTCGCGCGTTGCCCATCGGCACCCGGAGCAGCTGGGATTGCACGGGGCCATCCCCGGAGAACGGGGACAAGCACACGCCGCCCGTCACCGCGGCCCTGAGCCCCAAGCCCAGCACCGTAATTAGCGAAGAAACAGGCGGTAATTGAATTAGGAGAGCGAGGGCAGGCGCGGAGCTCGACTGCCCGCACGGCCGGGCTTGGCGCCTGCGACCGGACCCGCCGCACGGGCCGAGGGCAGCGATGGGCCCAGGCAGCCCGCGGGAACGGGGCACACGGGGCTAGGACGCCGTGCTGCACCGATGCGTCCCATGCCATGCTGTGCCGTGCTGTGCCGTGCTGCACTGAGCTGTGCAGCACCATGCCATGCTGCACTGGCACCTCCCGTGCCACGCTGTGCCATGCTGTGCCATGCTGTGCCATGATGTGCCGTGCTGCACAAGCCATGCTGCAACAAGCCATGCCACGCTGCGCCGCGCAGGGCAGTGTTGCAGTGTGCCGTGCCATGCCATGCCATGCCAACCGTTCCATGGCTGGAATGCCATGCCAAACCACACCATCCTGCACCATGCTGTGCTGCACCAGCACCTCCTGTGCCAAACTGTGCCATGTGGGGCAGTATTGCAGTGTGCTGTGCCATGCCATGCCATGCCAACCATTCCGTGGCTGGAATGCCATGCCAAGCCACGCCGTGCTGCTCCATGCTGCTCCGTGCTGCTCCGCGCCGCCATTCCGCCGCAGCAGCCTGGCGGCACCGAAACAGGCAGCGAGAAAGTAAACAGTGTCTGAAACCTATTCTCATTAGGCTAATTTACGAATAAATTACCATATTCAATGGCCTTATTTTTACTGCTCGTTAACAGGCCCATGATAGGATGATAATTATGGGATTTTAAGTGGCTAATGGCAGCTGGGGCGTCAAAAGCAGTTTTTACGAATCTGTTTATGGCAGAGAAGGTGACAGGAGGGTGGGACACGGAGATGTTGGAATCGCATGTCGGGGAAAAAAGCTTTAATTGTTGAGTATTTATTAGAGAGGAGGGAAGACTGTAATTTAAAAATGAAACTCTGAAAAACAAAAAGGAAATTAATTAGTGTGCTCGGTGGGCAGTGCCCGCGGAGGACCTCGCTGCCTCGCGCGTGCCCTTGGGAAGGGCCCGGAGCAGCAGCCTGTCCGTCCGTGTGTCCGTCCTGGGGATTGCACTGCCGAGGGCCTGCGGGAGCCAGTGCTGCACGGGGGTGGAGCGGCGCTTTGGGCTTATCCTGTGCCTGCATCCATGGATGTGTCTGTATCCATGTGTGTATCCATGCCTGCATCCGTTCTGCATCCGTGTCTGCATCCATGTGTGCATCCATGCCCCCATCCATGCCTGCATCCATACCCCCATCCATGCCCCCATCCTTGTCTGCATCCGTGCCCCATCCATGCCTGCATCCGTATCTGCATCCTTACTGCCATCCATGCCCTCATCCATGCCCCCAACTATGCCCCCATCCATGCCCCCATCCATGTCTGCATCCATGCCCGCATCCATGCCCGCGTGTCCATGCCGGCTCCACGCGCCCGGCCCTGGCGCTGCCGGCATTTTTCCATCGGCTCCGGCAGTCGCACGTCGTCTCCCATCTCCAGCGATTGCTGCCGCTGCTGCGGTTTAGTATGCAGCGCTCGGAAAACAAACACGCACCAGACTGACAGTGGGAATAAATATCGCGGCGATGTTGATTAGCATTTGATCCCAGCTGGGCCGCTGGAAGCCGCGGCGCTGGAATGCCGTGGCAGTTTTTACTGCTGAATAATTTGATTAGATCAGCGGCTGCGGCTGCAGCGAGATCAACCCTGCCCGAACCCGTCCCTGCATCCAGTCGGGAGCGTGGGGACGGAGGGAGGGATATGGCTCTCACCTGGGAACTTGATATCCTCATTCCTGAAATTTCCTTCTCTTTCCCTAAGGAATAGCAAAGTCCCAGGGCCATGGGCATCCTGTGGCCCGCAAGGTAGCTCCCCGTGCAGGGCTGACAGCGCCGCAAGCTCCTTCATGCAGATCCGGTGGCCTTGCTCCAGGGCTTGGAGCGGTGCTGTTTTCCCGGCGTCAAAAAAGAGGAAAAACACACGTTATACCCCAGCACCCACCTCCACCCACTGGCCTCGTCCGGGCTGACAAGCAGCGCGACGTCGGCTCTCGGAGCTTGTGTGCCACGGGATGGGCACAGACAATCCCTCTGCTCGAGCCGAGTGCCCGGTGGGATCTGGGGAAAGCCGGGATTGGAGAGCGGTCCCTGATCCTGGAGAGCCAAACCGGGCAAACTGGAAGGCCCAGGAATTAGCATCTAGGGAGGGGGTCAGGGGAGCAGCACGTGGTGTTACCAGGGAACTCAAGGAGACCGGGAGAAACCACCCATACGGGACCGTTTGGGAACGTGCGGAGCACTCGGCACATCCCCAGGCGGAAAAGACGCTACTAAGAGTGGGTTGAGCTGCAGGGCTCAACCCTGGCTCCAGGCTCTGGCAGCAACATCCCGGGAAGAGCATGGAACCAGCAGGCAGTGCCTGGCCTCAAGGAGTCTGGGATTTATGGATCAAGAGCTTCCCCAACCAGCAATGAGGCCTATGTGGGCACGTGGGATGGATTTTTATGCCATTAATTTGTTCAATCACATCTTGAACCCATGTGAAATTTGGCTCCCATGGGACCCATGGGAGAGACATCTGCCAGTCGCTCCATAGGCACAAAGACCCTTTCTGCTTGTTTTGCTCCTCCAACCTTTTCTGCTCGTTTTCACCCAGAAGCGCCAGCCTGTTCCTCGCTGCTCCTTGGCCCTCGGGAGCAGCAGAGCCCGTCCCCTGTCCTGGTCCTGTCGGTTCTGCTGCGTCCCTGCCAGGCACCGCTCATCCCGTGGGACAGTCCTAATCCGGGCGGCCGTTCCTCCTGCCCGGCTCATCCCTGGGGAGCTGTCCTGCCCCTTCCCATGTCCCCAACCGCTGGGGGTGATGCCGGGGACCACAGCGACCCCCTCCTGGTGTCCCCAGTGTCTGCTCTGCCGCTGGGGTCTGGGAGCTCCGGTCACCGCGCGCCGCCGGGGAGCGCTTCCCTGCGCCCTGCACGCGCACCGGCCTTCCTGGGAAATTAGGGACAGGATTGGTGTCCTCAAACTTTTACAATTTTAACATCTGCTTGTTTTGGCGAATCTGACAGGGACTCTCTTTTGTCTCTCTTATTTTATTTATTTATTTTTTTTTTGCAGAAATTCTATGAAAAGTGTTTTAAAAAGTGCTAACTGACAAGCCTACACAGGCTGCCTCCACTCCGGGAGCACTCTGCACAGTTGTTAACTTGTTAGACAGGAGCTAGATTACAATCATAAATAAATGATTTGCTGTCTCCTTACATTCAGACATGTAGCTTTTAAAGTGTAGCTGTCATCCCTGAATCAGATTTAGTCAAATGCTGTGTAACTGCAAAATTATCCTATCCTTACCTTTTTTTATTCTCCATATAATGGACAGTTAAATTGGATTTTCAAATTTGAAGTGCATATGTTTTTCAAATCCCCACAGGGTTGCCATTTTTTCATTTCTAAAGCAACTCACTAATGTTTATCATTACCACACAGAAATATTACAATTCTTAAGGGGCACCTTATAAAATCAGTACAGGAGAAATATGCTTTATCGTCTCAAAATGAAACCAATTTCTCAGCTGATTTGCAATTTATTTACATGTTAGCATTTGATTTTCTGCTGATTTATAGTCCCACATGCCTATATCTTAGCTGCTTTCTAAATAAACACAATCAGATTGGGAAAGCTAATACCAAATTATGGAGCTTTGTTCTAGATTTACTCTATTAATAAGTTAAATCTTTTGCCAATAGCGCCTGGCCGCCCTCGGCACAGTGCCTGGGAGTCATGCGTAGGGTTTTATAAGGCTCTGGTTCCGGTTTGCTATAAATAATGTTAGATATGGAGATCCTAAGGGGAAGAATGAGATCTCAAAAACCACAAGAAAAAACGCGGCATCACAAGTACGTATTTTTTTCAAGCTATAAACTTGGAGATTTAGCCACACCTCATGAAAACTTTGCTGCGGTGGATGTTTTATTTTACAGGGCCGTTTAAGGCATCCTTCCCATCGCAGCTCTGCAGCAAACACGTTGCACATATAAAATCCAGTTGCAGGGTCCGTCGCGCAACACGCGCAGGCAGCCGGCGCGCTCGCCGCGCCGGGGATCCCCGGCTGCCCGGCGCCGAGGATCGCTTCGGAATATGCTTTTTAATGGCAGGTAAATTATTCATTGACATGCAAAATAATGCTCTCAACCTGAACTAAGGCGGGAGTGAAAACAAGCCCTGGCCAAGATCTCACGCTCTCAGGGCTCAGCGCATTAATAAAGGATCTGCGAGGGCCGGGGCTCGCGGCGCACTCGGCGCGGGGGCCTCCTTGTGCCGCGGAGCTCGTGGTGCCCGTGCAGGATCGCAGCGCCGGGCACCAGGCGCTTCCCTGGCTCATAGACATCCTTCCAACCTGCTCCTTTGGCTCCTTGGAGCAGCTTTGCAGGGTAACGTGTTGGCAGCAGCGCTCACAGGGACCTGAGGCAAAGCCGGTGCAGGGGCGGCAAGCGGCCACCTCGCGCGGAGCTTGGCCCTGGGCAGGAACGATGGGGCTTTCCCCCAGATCTGCGGCTTTCCCCCAGATCTGCTTCTTACCAAAACGTGGAGGAGACCAGGGACCAGGGAGAGCCCGCGGCGGCTCCCAGCAGAGCCACCTGCGTTAGCAGCGTGCCCAAGCACGGAGCGATCCCCGCGGCTGCTCGCCACAACAGGCGGCTGGAATTTGCCATGGAAACTTGCTGTTTTCCAGCATTCCCGGGCCGTGTTAAGACGAGCTCTGGGCTGACAGCTGCTCAGCTGGTCCCGACTCTCCCCGTGCCGGGGCTTTGCGGGACTCCATCCTCATCTGTTCACAAAACGCTTAATTGGAGAATAATTTACTCCAGATAAACCTGATCCTGGCTCTCCCGCTCACTGCTTCAGCTGCTCCCGTGCCGCTGCTGCTCCCCAGGAATGCGGGAAGGCGGCGGGATGCAAGGGGGATCTGGGCGGAAAGCGGCGGGATGCGCGGAGCATCCGCCCTGCCCGCGTGTGCCGAGCTCGGCTCCATCCCTGCGGATGCAGGGCTGTGCTCCGCCAGGAGGAGGGAAAACCCACACGCTTCCCGGGAATGAGTCCCTGGGCTGCAGCCACTTCCCTCCGTGCTGCTGCACATGGGCTGATATTTAAGGCAGGGACTTATTGTATAAACCACCGCCTGCGGGATAAAAAAATAAAAAAATTATATAGTCTCCATGGAAATGGAGGCCATATCTTTTGAAAACTGTATCAGAGCTCTCCATCCTCTCCCCTTTATCATTGTATTTTAACCTACCAGCTGCATATTTAAGAGCAGAGCTTGCAAGATGATCTTACCCTTTTTTATTATTTTCCCTCATGTGTTAAGGGAGGGAATACTGACAGGGACAAGTGACAGCTCGCTAATTATTCCCTTACTGCCACTGCTGTTCTTGTTTTGGACGTGTTGCTCATTTTCCTCTGCTCTTCGCACTGAATAATGCATGGGTCCCTATCAGTATTCATGCGGTACCTTCGGGAACTGCCAGCCTAACTAGCTGATAACTGATTCAGTTTGTAACCGGTGCCTTGGGGAGTTGCAAGGAAAAGTAGCCAAGAACAAATTTAACACTTCTTTCTCATTGCTTCAGAACATCAAGGCGAGGTACAGGAGGCCGCGCAGCAAATACAGTCGTCGCCTGCAGCGGTTGGGAGCGCGCGGGAGGAGCCGGAGCGCGGGCGGGAGAGGGCCGGGACCCGCTCCCGGGGGCAGCCGCCTTCGGCAGATGCTTCCCGGCTCCGCGCGCAGGCGCCAAGAAGAGCCGCCCGGAGCCATCTGGAGCTGGAGCCGGAGCGGGACGGGAAGCGGCTGCGACGGGAGCTCCCGCCCGCGCGCCGGCCCCGCGGCTCGTGGCGTGTGCGGGCACCGGCCACGCTCATGCCTCGGGGATGGACACTGCCTGGGTCCTGCTCCTGCTCCTGCTGCTGCACCCCGGCTGCTCCGCGTGCCCTGGGCTCCACTGAGCTGCACCGGGCCCCTCTCCTGCTCCTGCACCCCGGCTGCTCCGTGCGCCCCGGNGCACCCCGGCTGCTCTTGCACCCCGGCTGCTCCGTGCGCCCCGGCGAGGACACGGATGCCACAATGGGGCCACTGCCCAGGGCACCGTCCCGGAGGATGTCGGGAGAAGGGAACCGCGGGACACCCGTGCCAGTGTCCCCCGCCCCGCTATAATTATCCCTGCTGACTGCGGAGTCATTTACATTCCAGTATCTCCGAGCCCCTTGTAAGCACTTGTGTTCAGATGTGTTCCCGGATCGGATTTCAGGAGATCTCCTCCCAGGGAAGGAGCCGCGGTGCAGCTGAGCCGCGCACAGACCGTGCCGGGTGCTGGGGCTCCAGACAGGGAATGACTGCCGGAATCAGGAATGGCGCTAGCAGCGGGATGGGGGAGCACGGGGCTGTGTCAGCAGAGGCGGCCTGTGCAGCAGCCCGGCGCGTTCTGCAGCACCGACATCGCCTCCACTCTGGAGAGGCTGGGATTTACCCTCAAAAGATGGCAAAGCGCAAGGGCGCGGAGCCCTCGAGGCAGGAATCCTCCTTTCCCTAGGCCCGCGGGGGTCCCGGGGGATATTCCTGCTGCCAGCAGGCAGCCTGCGCAGCCCGTCTCGGGAGGCACCGCGCTGGCCCCGGAGCCACCGTCATGCTCAGGAGCCCGGTCCTGCCCGGCGCCTCCGTCCTGCCCGTGCAGCCTGCCCGGCCTCGCCGAGCGCAGCGGCACGAGCCCTGCTCTGGAATGGATGTTTTTCACATTAAAGAGCTGCACAAACATTTTATTTCCCATTTGTGGCCCTTTTGCAAACAGCGGAGAATCCGCTCTTTCCTCCCGAAGATTTGTGTGCGAGGGATCTCCCAGGCTGACATAAAGCTGCCCGTGCTTCCAAGAGGCCTCTCCAGGAAGCTCTTATTTCTTGGATTCCTTCCCAAAATGAGCTGGATCACTTATATGGAATGGAGAACAAGAGCGATGTGAAGCACTGGAAAACCCGCTGGTCTCAGCTGAGCAGCAGTGTCACCTGTGCAGCAGCACCAGTCACTGTCCTGCGGGACAAGCAGCGGGGCAGCCGCTGCACACACCAGTGCGCACCCAGGCTGGCCCCATTGCAGCTTCCCGTACGGCCCAGGGAGCATCCTGCAGAGCAGCACCGGGATCCCCTCCAGGACGGCCCCGGGAATCAGCTCCTTGAGGTGGGACACGCACCCAGGTCCCACTTTCGAGGGCCACTTCTGCTTTGTCCCCCGTGTCCCCAAGCACCGCGGGGCCCAGCCCTGGGCTCAGGTGCCTGCGGAGGAGGCTGCGCTCCGGGGGCAGCGGATGCCGTTGCCTCCAGCTGCATCCCCTGCGGGAGCAGCCCCCGGAGCAGGGGGCTCTGTGCCGCGGAGCTCGGCATGCACCAGAGCGGGCGCTGCGCTGCGTCGAGCCCCGGATCTTCCCGCTCGCCCAGTGCCCGGCAAGCGCCTCGTGTGCTTGGGCGCCCGTCACCGTGTCCCGGGGGAGCGCAGGGCCGCGCAGGGCGCTGCACATTCCCACCCCATGGTGAGGGCCGGGCACCCTGCGGAGCCGCGTCCCGTCCTGCCCCGTCCGGGGCTACCGGACTGCGCGAGCGGCACCTCCGCTCCGCACAGCCGCCCATCCCGCCTCCTTCCCTTGTTATTCCCTCCGTCCAGGGGATCATTTTTCAGACAGCCCCAGCGCTTTGCCCTGCAGTCAGACTATTTAGTCTGGTTTTGGTGACCCTGTCTGACTGTTCGAGAATAAGCTCTCAGGTTTCTCTTTTCTCTGCAATCACCGCACTTTTTCTTTCTTTCTCTTTCTTTTTTTTTTTTTCTAAAACAACTGCATACCTCCGCGCGGAGCCTTGCCGAGGGACTTAAGGTGGTCCCTTTGCTTCCTGCCGCTGGGTCCGCACTGCGCAGCGGGGCTCGGGGTGTTCCCGCAGCGCCGCCGAAGCCGTGACAAGGGGAAGGGTGCGCACAGGAGCAGGCAGGAGCAGGCACACGCACGGCGCCAAGGGGCTGCCGGCTNGCAGGAGCAGGCAGGAGCGCGCGTCCGCACGCACGGCGCCAAGGGGCTGCCGGCTCTCTTAGAGAAGAGAGGGGCTTTGGTTTGACTCGTCTGCAACAAGAAAAGACCCCTGCTCCTTCCTGCTGGTTCCGCAAGCTTCCACGCATCCCCCGGCTCCTGTGTCTCTGCCCACGGCACCGCGTGGTCCCATTGCCAGGGCTGCTGCCCACCCGGTTTGGGCTGCTCCGCAGTACCCGGAGTAGCCTAGGCTCGCCACGGGCTTCGCGCCGCAGCGGCCTCGCTCCGGCTGCTCCAGAGAAGGGCCACTGAATGTGCAAAGTGACGCAAAAAGGAAAAAAAAAAGTGGGTTGAATGAGGAGTTAAAGGCATGTAATATTTTTTTCATAAATAACAAGCAAAGAATGCAAAATAACATGGAAGGGACTGCGCCATGCCACAGAATTCCAGCGCGTGAAAGTGCTGGGTGGCAGAGGCTGCGCACGGAGGACCCCGGGGCTGCGCCGTGCCCGGTGCCCGGTCGGACGCGCATCCCGCCCCACGCACGGATGGGGAACGACGGGCCGGGGCGCCGGAACCGGGGCCGTTCACGGCGCAGGACGCGGGCGGGCAGGAGAGCAGCGAGCGGGTGCCCAAGGAGAGCAGCGAGCGGGACCCCGCGTGCGCCCGCCCTGTGCGCCCAGCGACCGCAACCACCTCCGCCAACCTGCCGCTCATCTGCATATTAGCTGCCTTAATTTTGATGAAATATGCAAATGTATGCAAAATGAAATTCATCTCATAATGACACAAGGCGATTAAACAATTTTTATGCTTAAATATTCTGTTTAATGAAATCAAACAGACCCATGCGTGTGACAAATTTGCCTCAGCATGGAGAAATTAGTGGATATCAAAAAACCAACACAGAATCCCAAACACGGAGCGCGCTGTGCTGGGCATTGAAATCGCCTCTTCAGCGTGAAAATAATCAGTGTTTTTGATAACCAAATGAACTGGAAATTATATTACAGAGAAGTGCTAGAAGTTAGCGCGAGGTGCTCGGCTGCCTGCGCTCGGTGAACCCCCTCCTCCGTCCATCTTTTATTCATATTCCAGATGTTGAGCCGAGTAAACCCGCCGCGGATCCCTCCCAGACGGTCGGGAATCTTGGACTGGAGGTTGCAGGAGATGCCGGGAGCCGCTGGGGCCTCCGTCCATCGCTGTGATCCTCATCCGGGCACCATCGTGGTCCCTGCCGGATCATGCGTGACCAAACCGCAGTGACAGTGCTGGTCCAGGCACGGATCTGTTTGATTTTGCTGCGGGCTGTCGTTGTGACGAGCCAGCATGGGGAGGAAACTGCTCGTGTTGAGCTTCCCATTTTCCAACTGACTTTGTTTTCTGTAATAAATATGTAAATTCCCCAGGGATCTCATCGTTTTCTAGGCCTAGAGGAGGGGAAGATCTGCCAGGTCACCCGATGAGACGTGGCCCAGGATTTATTTCCTAAGACTTGCTCTGGGTTTTTGATGTTGCTTTGTTTTTCACTCGACATTTTGCAAAATGGAAGTTTCTTGAGTATTTCAGGCATCTTTCAGCCAAGAAAAGAGCAAAACAGGAACATGTGATTTACGTCCAGGTTCAGTTCTTTCTCTCTCCTGTTGAACATCTGCTGCGGGGTCCGAAACGATCCCTGCGACCTGCCGGAATGGGGAGGGATGGTGGGGCCGGGGTCCCCGGACTTGGCCATGAGCCACCACGTTGTCCCTTGAGCCACCATGTCATCCCATCAACCTCCACATCATCCAAGGAACCACCACATCATCCCACGAGCCACCACGTCACCCCATGAACCACCATGTCACCCCACGAGCCACCACATCATCCCATGAGCCACCAGGTCACCCCACGAGCCACCACGTCACCCCAAGAGCCACCTTTCCTGGTGGCTCCTGCGTGGCTCTTCCCATCCATGCCGGCTCCCCATCCCTCCCCGCGCGCCCCGTTCCCACAGCCGCCGTGCCGGCTCCCCCATTAAATCCCCTCCAGCACAGCAAGTTACAGCCTGAAAAGTCCCTAAATTATCTGGGAAAGCTTATGAGCGCTCGCGGGCTAAAACGAATGTGACACTTCCCTGCTGTAACAACCGCTCCTCAGCAGTGGCCGGGGACACCCGCCCTGCGCTGCAGAGCCACCGGGCCATGAAAGCCCCGCGACAAAACAATCTCCTTTAGAAGTGGCTTTGTGGGAATTAAGGCTGATTACGATCGCATGGCTTAATATTTTGTCCTTGCTATTTTCCTCCTATTTTGACAATCCACTGGATATTTGCAGAATTTCCTTCTGGAGGAATATTCCCACGCGGCGGGGTGCTCGCGGCTCCGCTGGATGCTGCCCGGCCGGGCAGGGCACGGGGCCCCGCTCGCTCTGCCGCGCTCGGGTTAGTCGTTTGGGCTGCATCCACAAAGGATATCGGAGAGAGGTTCCCGGAGAGCTTCTTTCTGCAGGAAACGCATCCTTTTTCCTCCACAGACAGGACTTGCGGTGCAGGACACGCGAGCAGCGGGCAGCGCCGCAGCCAGGAGCAGCTCCCATCCCGGCTGGGGATGCTCCGGGGATGCAGCCGGCAGGACCCGAACACCGCGGTGGGGCAGCTCGTGCTGTGCCGCAGCCATCGCAGGATGAAGTTGTTTGTCCCGGTGACCCTGTTCCCACCATTTCCGTGTCGGGGACGCGAGTTGGGGCACCGCGCAGCCCCGCACGCAGGGAGGCTCCGGCAGCGCCCGCTCACAGATCGGCTTTGATAAAGTGAGCCGGAGTCTATAGCAGAGTGATTGGAGGGCTNACACCGCGGCGGCAGCTCGATGCCGCAGCCATCGCAGGATGAAGTTG
>VWPW01029548.1:0-29380 GCA_013389825.1 Crypturellus undulatus
TAGCCCAGCAATTTGTCTGCATTAAACTATAGAGTGCAGTGACTCTACACAGACTCAGAGCATTTGGAGAGATCAACCAGTGCGAGTTGAGGAGCTCGGCTGGCCAGAGGTTAAACATGACCATTTCAGTACCTTCACCTTCTGATACAAGAACAAAATAAGTTTATAAAACAAACCAGCGCTGACCATGTTTTATACAAAAATAAAGAGCATCTAGAAACTCACCCATTTTTCCGCTCTTCCCCACCTCTTTCCCCATCCTTTTCTTTCTTTCAGAGTCTGTCCAGATTATTAGATGAAGATCTGGAGAATCCGCTGGTCTCAGAAGTGACAGGCCGTGAGCAGGATGACGTGATTCCACCAGCTGCCTTTGACCAACAAGAGCCTGAGTTCCAGTGGACCCGAAACACCAGGGACCAGCCCGAGGACGTGTCCACTAGCGACAATGCTGTGCAGAGGTTTTTCAGTGACCTCCTGGGTTTACCCCGGAGGTACCGAGGCAGAAGCAAAAAGGGTCTATCCAGGGGCTGCTTTGGAGTCAAGTTGGACAGAATTGGGTCACTGAGTGGACTAGGATGCTAACTGCTCACTATGGTAAGGGAAAGCCAGAGGCAAGTGGTCTGTACATTTCCATATAACTTCCATAAATATGTAGAAGAAATGATTTAATTGAGCTTTATGGAAAACGTTCCTTAAAGTAACTTCTACCCTCCTATCCCAAAAGTGCTTAACTATTTTTACCCTCCTCAGAAATTGCTGGCATCGATTGCATGCTTAGAATCCAAGAACGCTACGTCTGCTTTACCTGCCCTCCCCTGCTTCGCCAAGGCAGTTGTAAACATTTCATCTTGTCACAGAAGCCAGAGCAGAGAGGTTTGCACCCCAGGGATGCTTGGGTCAATCCAAAGAAACTCGTCTGAGCAGGACAGTGCAGCAGAACCTGGCCCTAGAACAGTAAGAAAAGAGTTAATTTCCATGAATAAAACCCTGTCAACTTCTCTTGCTTTTGCTTACTGCTCTGCTTTCTTGACAGGACTGATGCTGACAGCTCAAAGGACTTGCTGCTATTCAGAAAGAAGTTCAACTCACTCATGTTGGCTCCACTAATCCATCTATAGATGATACACAGAATAAATTACCCCCCTAACCTTCCCTGGAATTACTTGGTCAATAGAATACACCTTATTTGTATCAGAGTATTGCTTATTTGTATCAGAGTAACAATTTGTGAGCAACTACCTTAAATGTAATAATGAAGACATTTGCACTATTTGTGTTATAAGTGAACAGTTCTCATTATGTCATGGACAATAAATTGTTTTTCGTAATTGGGTGAATTTGCTTCAAGCTTTTGCAGTGATTTTCTTTCATGTATCTTCAGTGAAAATAAAGCAAAACTCCAGTTCACAGTCAGACACGGTCCTCTAGCACTGAGGAGCATTGCAGAGAGCAGGCTTCTTCTGAGAAGAAAACTTTTAGCTATTTTTTAGAAAGAAGGGGGACATCATCCAAGCTAAAAGCCAGTTCAGTCTAACTATGGACAAATTGGAGGACAGCTCCATCTAAATCCTCAGCAAAAGTAATTCTGGATACAGGCTGGTTTGCAAATATCCTGACTCAGTCCAGTAGTTATGAAGCTACCACCAAAGCAGTAGTGCCATGACTCCTAAGCAGAAAATCCAGCAACATATCCTGAAAGTCCTTCTAGCTACCACTCCTTATTCATACTCTATTTGCCACTTATGAGCTAATTAGTGAGAGCTGAATACACAAATAAAATAAAAATTCCATGGTAGGCAAATCTGAAGGTTAAGTTCTACGAGAGTTTCCTTTCCTAACATCCTCAGCACATCTCCAAAATTATTTACACCAGTATAAAGTGAGGGCCAGTGATATTATTTGCAGATAGTAACAAAGGGCTGAACACTGAGCTGCACTGAACACTTTTGTACAAAGTCCCATGGGGGACAAATAAGAGCACCAATTCCACAAAAGTTGTACACAGCATCCTCTCACTTGGCATTTTGTGCAAACATTTTTAAAGGACACTTTTCAAAACAAACGCTTTATTTCACATAAAAGCTTCTATAATTAGATCACCAAAACTGATGCCAGGTGTGTTTGCACTTTAAGCAGTTTGCTCAGTTCTATTAGCATTTAAATAATCAAAGTCAACCTTTGAAGTCAGATGGGAGGAAGCTCGTCTCTAGCTGTGTCATTTCCATCTCCACTAAGCAGCAGCACACGAATTTACAGGCTTGGGTTACAAAATTAGCTAAGGAGACTAGTCTGCAGTAAAATGACTCCTACAGATGAGGAAAAAAATACAAGTATTTTTCTCTAATTTGCTTGCTTTTAGGGTACCTGCTCATAAGTGATGTTAGGCAGCAATTAAGTTTTAGCCTCCCCTAAGTTTTAGCCTCTCCTAAGACTCCAGGCTCCCTCATTTACTGCAAGAAGGCTAAACTTTCCCCTTAGCCATTGCTGGGGTCATATACTCCTCCCTCTCTCTCCATTCTTCAGTGTAAACAAAATCAAGGGTGAAGCACATCCTCATGTTAAACACCTGCTCTCATTCTGTATCAAGAAAACAAGTCCCACCTGATGCTCACCTCCTTCCTTCATGCACTGGGTGTTCAAAATGTGTCTCATTTTTCCCTATTGGATTATTCCTTGATTTTTTTCTTTGCTATGATGGTTTGAACAAAACAACTTGCCAAGTGTTGACTGCTGGTACAGAGATACTGCCTAATATTGCTAGTTTGCTTCCAAATGATATCAGCTGGAGGAAGATTTGTGAAACATAAAGACAGCAACACGGGGCAAGGAGTTGTAAAAACATAATGCATCTTGCTGCTTGGTAATAAAGCACCATGACAGCTACGTTCAAAACTCTCTGAACTAAGAGAAAACAAACAAACAAACAAAAAANATACGTTCAAAACTCTCTGAACTAGGAGAAAACAAACAAACAAAAAATACCCCAACTTTATTAGGGTTTGCTGAGCCAAAGTTCAGATTCTGGGATAGAGAGCAGAAATCAGTGCATATCTAGTGAAAATAGAGAGATTTACAGGTGTACTGGCTAGCAAACTAGGAAGACAGAGAGCAGAGACAGAGTGTAATTGCTCTAATCCTGTGATTGAAAAGACCTTGTCTGCTGCTCTGCCTTCATTCTGTAAGGTCTACCAGGATTTGCACCCCGGGACCAGTGGAAATTGTACTCATTTATACTTGAAATTGGTCATTCGCAAAAGAGAAGCCAACATTTTACCTGAAAGTTAATGAGATAGAGCTGTACAGCTCTGAGGCAAAACAGGAGAAAGTTTCATACAAACAGGCTGCCTCTTACAGAAGCCGATTGGTAATTCAGACACATTTGTCTGGGAGCCAAAATCCAAATATCCATAAAGTCTCTTCCTTTAAGCAAGATCCCTGGCTTTCCTGGGAAGAACATTATTTTTTTTCCATAAGAATTCATAGGAATTTCTAATTCCAAGTGTCATTTGAACCATTATTTATGCATAATATGAAGGGACATGGTTATGACTGCAGAGCATTCACTCCCTCCTGTAGCCAAGGAATGGCAGGGGAGCAAGTAACTTTTATGCAAACCAGTCCACTGGGGAATACCATTGTGCAAGGCAGATTAGGCCCCTGAAAGGTTAATATTCTTTAAGGGAAGAGTGTGCAGAAAACTTCAGGAGAAGGCAAGAACCCCCCTCACCTGAATTTGGAAAGAAGGAAAATCTCCTAAAACCAAATCTCAAGACTTAGTCTATTCATGTAGTACAAAACACACATGAAGAAGAAAAAGCTGCCTCTCCCTGCTTCCTTTTTCCCTACCCTATGGAAGAAAAACGATCCATCTCACATTCCTGCAGAGCAGAAATCAGTCCCCTGTTTGTGCCAGCGCACGGCTCCCGTGGACCTGCAGATGTGCGGGAGTAAACGGGCAGAAAGTTGGGATTGTTGCACTGCGCGAGCTCCTGCTCCCTAGGGACAGCAGCAGGAAAACACTGGGGAAATGAGTGTTGCAGGAGGGGAGGAGATCCCTGGAGGCAGGTTCCTGCCCTGGAGGAGCCGTGGTGCTCAGCGGACCCCCCTCTCCTGCAGCGTTACCCGTGGGGCCAGCCGCAACCAGTTCCCTTATCAGCGCCGAGGCCGGAGCGCGGTGCTGCGGCTCCTGGGGGAATCTGGCTGGAGGCAGCCGAGTCCCCTTGGGGTGGAGAGTGGGGATATAAGGAGAGGCGTTTGCAGGCAGAGCAGTAACGTGGGGACGCACGGGTTAGGATAGGATCGGATAGGATGGGATTGAACAGGATGCGGCTCCCAGCTCTGTGCTGCGGGGTCTCCCTGCTGCTGCTGGTACAGGCGGACGGCGGCGAGCGCAGCGCGGAGCTGCTGTCCCTGCAGGTACCGGGGCTGGGGGCAAAAGGGAGGCTCCCCCATGGCGCAGCCCCTGCTTCCCCTCTCCTTCCCTCTTCAGGAGCTCCTGGAGGCGCTGGAGCAGCTCCTGGGGGAGGACGGAGGGCTCCCCGGCCTGGAAGAGGAGCCAGAGGCTGGTGGTGCCGAGTGGGATGCGCTGGGAGCGGAGAGCAGCTCGCAGGCTGCCCCACGGCCGGGGCCCAGCCCTGCGGAGCCGGGGGATGCGCAGAGCACCCCGAGGAGCCTCCTCTCCTCCTTCAGGCGGAGACCCTTCTCGGGCTGCTTTGGCACCAGGATGGAGAGGATCGGCGCTCAAACGGGACTCGGATGCAACCACTACAGAGCCCGTAGGTGCTGGTCGGAGCCGGCGGCGCAGGGCAGCAGCGGGAGGCTGGGGCAGGGGCTGGACCTCTGCCCACCAAGGCACGGGGACTGGGAAAGCACAAGAGTTGCTGCCATCTGAAAGCAGCTCTGCAAGACCCTCTCTGTCCTTTTTCCCCCAGGTTTCTGGAGGAAAGGGAGAAGCCGAACCTGATGCCATCCCTGAAGCACCTTCTGTGCCTTGGGCCAGTCAGTGTCCGGCCGCCTGTCCGTCTGCAGGAAGAACTGGGATACCCCGTAACCTCTGTGGTCTTAGATATGCATCAATAAACTCTTTGTACAAACCCTGCTTTTCTTTTTAAAGTCTTTTCTGGCCAGCAACACAGAGCAAGCACACGGTTACATTACACAGAGCTTCTCCAGAGCTCTCCTCCCCTGCCTTACAGACCTGGTCCTGACACAGGCCAAAGCATCCTGAGAGGTCTATGCATGGACAGAGCATCCCTCTGGGACAGGGATAAGGCTGTATGAAGGAGAGGAGAGGGGGCACTGGCAGGTACTGATGCAGCTCTGCGGCTGCAGCAGCGAGCTGGGATGCAGCACTGTGATTCCTCCTGGTAAACGGGCACTGGGCAGCTCTGAGTCCAGCGATGGGTTCTGAAGAAACACTGGGTTGGTGAACAGCCCACAGTTGTGTCCTACACACGGGCTAAGTCACTGCAGTCAGTGGCTTGGGACTGGCATGAAGGACAGCAGAGCTACACGGCTTTAAAAATAAATTTGGCACCAACCACTGCAAAGGTTCCTGCTGCGGGTCGAGAGGCGGTTCAGGACCCGGGACAGACGCCAGCGCGCGCCGGGCACCGGCGCTCAGGGCACCGCTACGGCCGCCACCGCGTACGTGGGCCGGGCGCCTCGGCGAGCCTGCCCGGCCCGTCCAGGAGCAGGGCGATCTCCTCTGTGCCCGCTGCTGCGGAGCGTAGCCAAGCCCCATCTGCCTGCCCGGCTCAGCTTGCACGAGCACTTCTGAGCGAAGGAGGTCGGCTCGTGCCAGCTGGCTTTGGTGACCCCTCTCTCCCGCGCGCGTTTGGTACCAAGTCGGTCCTTGCGCCCGTGTCACAGCACACGGCGGGGTTCGCAGCGGTGCAAAGCCCTCCGCAGTGTCTCAAGACAGCACTGAGAAGCACCAAGAGTCCCAAGCAGACGGAAAGGCACAAGGTGTATTCAAACACCTCGCTCTGAAGGATGCTGGAGAGGCAGGGTCTGCACTGCTGGGGAGGGTACATACTGCATCCCAGTGAGAAGTGATCCATGTTTGGGATGAAATTAAGATTCCTCCCCATGGAAAAAGTAAGGCATCGCTTAACTATCTTGATTGCAGTACGGTCTGCTCTGATCTTGGTGCTGCATGCAACGCGCTGGACATCATTTCATGTTCCTTTTGTCTCCCACGCAGCTCACACTCCTGCTGTCTCCAGTTACAAAATGCCAATAGGAGAAGGGATCTCCCTGGTGAGCTGTGCAGCTCATAGGGATATCAGTTAGGGTAGCTCTATCAGTTCTACCTTTTCTTTTTCACCTGGCAAATGCCCAGGAGAGTGCAGGCAATGCCTGGGTCTTGTCCCTGCAGAGCTGGGTCTTTAAGCCTGAAACCCACATCAGAGGGCGAACAAGAAAGTCTTACAGTTTTAATGATGACAGGCTGAGTTGTGCCATTTTACACTCGATTTGCATTAGCAGGGCTGCGGGGTGGGTAAGAGAGAGGATTTGGCTTTGTAAATACAACAGCTACTGCAGCAGTCTGCCTTTATAGCCCATCTCTGTACTCTCATATATACCATAAGAAATAGCACAGAGAAATCCCTCCACTGTAGAAAATTACTGTCAATGCTGAAGTCAGGCCCTACTCCTCATATATCTGCTGTGGAACACAGAAGCTGAAAAGTGAACAAAGCAGTAAAAAAGGAGTAACCCTGGTCAAAGCTATTGAATGCTGTTGCAGAGTACTGGGTTGTGTCGCAGGGCCAGGCCGAGGGGAGAAAGTGCAGGTCTCCGAGAGCTAAATTTGNTATAGCCCAGCTCTTTATAGCCCAGCTCTGTGCTTTTACACATACCATAAGAAATAGCACACAGAAATCCCTCCACTGTAGAAAATTACTGTCAATGCTGAAGTCAGGCCCTACTCCTCATATAGCTGCTGTGGAACACAGAAGCTGCAAAGTGAACAAAGCAGTAAAAAAGGAGTAACCCTGGGTCAAAGCTATTGAATGCTGTTGCAGAGTACCAGGTTGTGTCGCAGGGCCAGGCTGAGGGGAGAGGGCGCAGGTCTCCGAGAGCTAAATTTGTCACTGTGGTCAATATATGTTGTGTTCCTCGGTTTCTTAACGCAGGTTTTCAGCCTAGGAGGTTGCTTTGTGGATGCGCTGAACTCTTGGGCAAAACTCAGATGAAGAGACAGTGATTTTGCAGAGACAGCACTGCAGAATACGCGGCAGGCTGGACGGGAGCTGAGAAGAAAGAAACAAAAGCTAAAACAAAAGCAGATCTCGGTTATCTTAAATGGAGCATTCAACATGAATAAGGGCTTCCAGATTCTCTTCTCACCCTTTCTCATTTTACAAAATGAACATAAATCCCTGAGCAAACAGACACATACACACCCAAGGAGAGCAGTAAGAAGATATTCTTAATGAAGTAGTGAATTTTTCAAACACTGAAGCAGGAAGAGTCAATGAAAAAAAATCAGGATCTTTATTCTGTCTTAATTATAGTTTAAGTAAAGGAAAAAATAGTATTTTGGCTTGACTTCACAACCTTGAGCATGTCCTTTCTGGTATAATTTTGGTAGCTTGATCATGTGAACAGTAAGTGCACATTTGTACACAAACACCATGTTAGGACATTTGAGACATCAAAAATATTTTATAGTTCTACTCATATTTAGAAATTGCGCTCAGGAGATTCTTTTCAAGACCTATACTTGTGTTAAAAGACAATAATTGACTGACATACTCAGCTTCCTCATGTATTCAATTCCAAATAACACAAAGCCCATTAAAAATACAGAATAATTCCAGTCCATCAATAATACAGAAAAATACAGAATACACTTCATACTTCAGAATTCTTGCAGTTCTGGAAAAAGGAGGAAATTCTAGTTGCATAAAGACAATGCTAGAAAAATAATTTGCAATACAACTGCTTATTTTTTTTGGTAATTTCTCATTCAAATCCAGGTAATTTTTTAGCAAAGATGACAGGAAACAAAGAAACAAATAAATACTTTTAGACAAAATATCAACTAAACATTTCATTTAATCCCTCTCAAAAAACACATAGGCACAAACTCACACATTCTTCCTTGGGGTGAAATTCTGCCACTTTTGCTGAGTAAAGCTCTAAGTCAACTATCTAAAACTGTGTAAATTCTCACTGAGCAAGTTGTGTCCTGGTATGATGGTAGTAGAATCTAGTACAGAAACTACCCCTGAATATCTTCTCTTTTTTTAAATTGTATTAACGGACCGTTAAGCATTACCATCAATATTAACAAACAAACAAAAACTCACTAATTAAAAAATTTAGCTGTTCCTAAAGGCTGGCGTTGTTCTTTGGTGTTGAAGTCGGTTGTCATGGGGGGCTGGCGGCACTTGATGTCCCCACAGGATCGGTCTAGAAGTTGTCATCTGCAACAAGGTGCAGCTTGGGGCCCCTCTGTTGTTGGCAACATACAAATATCACGTCGCGATGGTGAGATCACCTCTACAGCGACTAGAGAAGTGGCCCAAATCTGGGATTTTCGGCACACTCCGTGGTATGTGGTGGCTATGTGTATTCCATATATAGAAGAAAGGGAGCACAGTACTTCAGGTGTCCTAAAAGCTGATTTATCTTTATCCTTTATCCTTCATGCTCATCTGGAAGCCTCTTGCTTTCCCTATAAAATGTAATTTCCCAATGGAAAGCTTCTCCTCGAGCAGAGTTTAGAGCAGTTTCAGGGTTATTTCCCATCTCCGTGAATCTTACCATAGGGGTCTCTTGAAACAAAATTGCTAAGAATTTCCAACTGGACTATGTAATCACAGCGCCTGGTATCAAGAGAAGGGGGAGTGACATGAAATCACTGACTTGTGACATACATTCCTCAGCAACAGCAGCTGCTGCCTAATGACAGCTAATAAAGGGAATCTTCCCTTGACAGCGCTGCGTGCCTCCAGTGGGACTGGAATGTGTCCCAGATAAATCCACTGATAACGTAGGAAGCAGAGATCACACCCAAAGGGTATAAAAGACAAGCTGCGGAAGAGAGAGGATAGGACAAGGAAGAGAGAGACCTGAAGAGACATCGAAGAAGAAGCAGACTGAACCCGATTCCCAACGAGCTCAGCGCCATGGACACTAAAGGCTCTTTCTCCTGTGGCTTCTTCTTGCTGCTCCTCATCCAGTTCCAGTCCAGCAGAGCCCATCCTCTCTACAGCCTTAGCCCGGCCAAAGAACTGGCCAGCATGGAGGTGAGGACTCTGCTTTTGCAATTAAACTTTCATGGGGCTTAGCAGAATGTGAGGCGGTGTCTTTGCTTTTCTCTGTACCATCAAATAGTCAATGATCAGAGATGTCTAGGGGACAAAGTGACCCAGCGTCTCTGTTAATCAATGGGGCTTTAAGAATGCTTAAAAAGTAAGAACCTCCAACGTGGGGCTCACCTGAGGTCCTGTGGAGCAGCGAGAAACGTAATTCTGATGTTGTTGTTGCATGTGTGCTTGGGATAGTTGCTATTAAAGGAAGAAGAAAAAGAAGTAATTTGTTCAGGTTTATTGTAGAATTGGATCAAAGTCTTGCTCCAATTAGGTTAAGGTTTATTGTAGAATTGGAGTAAAGCCTTGAGGAAGACACAATCCAATGGAAGACAATAGCTCGCTAATACTAAATAAATAGAAAACTTTTAGGTTGTCTCCCTCTGTTCAACCCACTGAATAGCAGGTGCAGGGGAGAAGGACAGGGGCACGGCACTTGCTTTTGGATTTAACAGCTCTAGATGTATGTGGATGGGAGATGAGGAGGAGCAGGCAAGGTCCAAGTTTGGGAAAGCGCAGTATTAAGAATCAAATTGAGAGGAACAGTTATGATCATGTAGTGTGACTCATTCAGAGAAGCCTCCAGAGCTATGCAATTAATTAGCACATGCATATTTTAATGAATATATTCCAAGAAAATTTATTGTTACAGCAGGCTAGGGGGCAAAGAAAGCATAGGGCTCAGTCTTGAAACACAGGGTCTGACAGTTTAAGCATTTCCTTTGACTAGTATCAATGACCAATTTATTTCAGGATCAAACTCACAGAATAAACTCTGTTACATGATCGGGACAGTGTCCACCAAAGAGCATGGCTCCAGGCTGCTCTATCACTACTTTACTTATAGTGATGAACAATTAGATTCTTCTAATTGGTTGAGCTGCCCTTGAGGAGGTTTCCTGATCCCCATTATTCAAAGTTTTAACAATTATAGAGTATGATACCCTGAAGGAAGTCAGAAGCCATAAATTTTGCCTGTAGGTTTTTTCATGGAGACTCATACTGCTTTAAGGAGTAGCAATCCTGCCTTTTCCAGACAAAAGTTAGTGGAAACGTTGCAGGGTTCTCCCTGTGAAGTCTACTGAAGTCACGGGAGTGACCATGGAGTCACAAGTTCTTTGAGATCATGTAGCCCAGGGGGAATTGTGTGACCTCCCTATGCTGTGTGTCCATTTCTAACCCTTCTGCTAAGTTGTGCTTTTGTTGGAGGGAGCTTCAATCAGCTCTCAGCTAGAGATACCTATTACTGGAATTAATGTGAATGGGGAGAGAGGATTGAGCTCAAGTATCACCCCAACAATCCTGACGGTCTCCTTCATGGTGACTATAGGACCACAGATGAATGCAGATTTGGATGAAGGGAAGAGTTAGTGGTCATGAAACTAGGTGTTTCATGAAATTAGTCCATCTCTTACAGGCTCTTCTGGAGAAACTGGAGGATAAATTTGCAATGATTGAAGCCCTGGAGTCCAATCCTGATCTGCAGGAGCCCAAAATCCAAGAGGAGATCCCACCAGAATTTGGAGATGACAGTGATGATCAGAAGACTGAATCCAGAGTAGCACCCAGCACCCCTCTGTCCTACAGGAACCCCTTCCTCAAGAGAATGAGGGGGCTGCAGATGCCCAGGATGATGAGAGATTCCGGCTGCTTTGGGAGAAGAATTGACAGAATTGGTTCCCTGAGTGGAATGGGTTGCAACGGTGAGTCCGTCTAAGCATTTCAGTGAATAGAAGGAACAGTTGCATCAGTATTATACAACAAGAAAGGTGCAGGCTTTCACTTATGTTTTTAGCAGTAAGAACAATAGAGGGAAGGAAGGAGTTCATTTTAGTCTCATATTTAGGCTGGTAGTGTTTTTTTCGAAAGAAATTCTGGGTCTTTTGATAGGTAAAAGCACTGCAGGCAGTGATGGCTTGTACCGAGAGATAACCAGGCTCCAGTAACATCTACTTCATGTTTGGCTTGCAGGTTCCAGGAAGAATTAGGGAAACCTCCCTACCCTGTGCTACGAAGAATGCTTTACAGTACTCGTTCCTCCCACCATGAAAGCCAGAAGCTTTCTAAACTCTTTGATGGAAAGTTATTCCTATTTTTATTTATTTATTTATTTATTTATTTGACGTTTTTTTAAAGAACATTTCTTACTCTAGCACCAAGAGACCATCTTTAAATAAAACTAACACGTTAGACATCTATGCTGAATTTCTCTGCTGTCTGTTACATTAAACCTTCACATATTTTTCTAAAGTCAAAAGCCTGTGTTTTATTGGTATGCTGGCACCCACAAGGCAGGATTTCACTTACGCAAGACTGAAAAAGTATGAAGTAGGGAAAAACAAGGATTATTTTTTCATTAGAATTTTCTACTCTCTGAAATTTTAGTAGATTAGCAGAAGGAAAAAATCAACCTTGGAAAAGCATGGGCCCTACTACAGACAGGGTTTCAGCAAAAAGAGAGTCCTATAGATTATTCAGTCAAAAGAACTATCACTCCAATACAGTAAATCCCTCAAGTAGAGGCAAATGATACCTGAAAAAAAATCAAAAAACCTACAAAAGTTACAAGATAACCAGAGGGAGGAAAGGGAATTCATTGTATATGCTTCCTAGCACTGACCAAATAAAAGCTATGAGCAGCAACAGAAAGATATATCCTTAATCGTGTGTTGTCTCACTGTGCATATGCCTGGGACACCAGCATTTCCCGAGGGAGCCTTGGAGGGCTGGAATCCCAGTGACTTGGGTTTTCAAGTCACCCAAGTCACTGTCGTGGAGTCCTGGATCAGCACAAGCACCTCGTGAACCCTCATACCATTAGATCCTGGGGTGTTCTGATGTAGCAGCTTTGGATCTTATTCCCAGTCGCACAGCTACACAGTTCTTGGCACAAGAAATAATTCCCAGGTCAGAAAGGCAACCCCCAGCAGCTGCCATGAGCCAGCTCTGCGGTGAAGATGGCTTTGCTTTTACTTAGAGGCAGCTTCATGGATGGAGAGGCCTCCAACTGCTCTAATTGACTCTTTGGGGAGGCACTGTTAGAACAACACGACTTTTGCCTTCTCAAATGGGCTTTCAGATGCACCCCTGCAGCCCTCTGTTTCCCACTGCAGTAAGATGGGAATGGACAGCTGGATCCCTCCACTAGCACTCAGCAACAGCCTCACTGCCACTACAAAGGAAAATAAAGCAAATTAATATGCTCTAACAACCACAGTCCTTGCTGCATTTCACCCGGTCAAGCAAAACCAGTGCAGACACATCAATGCCCTATAAATTGCTCCTCCTTGCCTGCCCCTCAAGGCACAAAACACTAAAGAGTTCAGTGGAATGTGCTAAAAAGGGCAAAAAGTGTTGGCACTGCCTGATGCAAAGCCAGGTGGGGCCAGTATTAACAGCAAGCCAGTTCTCGGTGGAACAAGTCTGTATTGGCTTGCAGGTAGTATGTTAATAGACCCTGCGGTCTCAGAGAGCTTAACTGTAAGTAAAAAATCTAGGAAAAAAGCATCTCTGTGGCTGAGTTATAACAGCAAGTTATAAACCTTCCCCAGAGAAAACTCACTGCCAGGTCAGAATAGGATAAGACACAGATAACAGCACTGGGGAAAGCTGGAGGATAAAACCTGAGCGCTGATGATCTCTACAGGATCATCCCCAAGGACACGCAAAGCTAGCACTGTTGTTACCAGGGCAAGAAGAGCTCTGACCCATCGGTATCAACAGCAAATGCCAGAGCTCTGCTCTTCCCTGAAAGTGAAACAGACTGACAACAGGAGAACAGAGGCACGAGCAGTTATCCCAGCAGGAGAGGTGCTTTACAGGCTTATGCTCTTGCTCACTTCACTGTGACATGGACCTGTGTTTGTGGCTCTGCTGTTCAGAGGAGGGTCCTGTTGCTCCCCATTCACTTTTTGCACATGAGGTGCTAACCCCTCTCTGCTGCCTTTCCCTTCTGCACCAGAGGATGCAGATACTCCTTTTAATCAGGCCAAGCTCTCCTCCAGCAGTAGCCACTTTGGCACAGACTGACATTTAAATGTGAATCAGTTTCCTTCAAGCTCATGGTGAATCTGCCTTTTGTACCTGGCAGCTTTTGAAAGCAATTCCAACAGAACTTGTCTGAGGAGAAATAAGCAGTACCAGACTCTCGTGAGGGCAAGAATGAATGCATTCCTAGCAAATCCTCACCTCTCCCAAGCTACATTTCAAGCCTTCCATCTCAAGCTCCTCTAGGGGAAGAGAAGGATGCCAGTAACATGTGAGTGTCAGTACCAGTTCAGGAAAAACTAACAGGCAGACAGCCCAAAAAGAAGTTCAGAACTTTTTGTTTTCTAGAAACCAGCACAGAAAGTGCTGTGAGTCAGCCCTGAGACAGGGAATCAGCAGAGCCTGGCATTATAACAACTTGGAATCAGCCTAAATGCAGCCTTTGGGACAAAGCTAGCACTGCAAAACAAGAGCTGATACCAAAAACAGGTTCATGAGGATGAGGTTACAAATGACTATTCAGCATCGAGCATGGAGCAGGATCCTGAAATCCTGTCCTTCTCCTCTTCATCAGCATCTAACATTGTTTTATAAACTTCAATCAGCCCTTCCCCAATGCAGCACCTCGGATGTATCCAAGCACCATCAGGCTCATTGTGCAAAGGAAGAAATATCCCAGTGAGACCTGAGACACAGAGCAACCAGGCACCCTCCACCCTGCTCTAATGCCATTTGCCACCTCCTGCGATGCTGGACTTTCATTTTCCTAACAGCTTCTAGTGGTAACCCTGAGCAGCAGCGCATAGTTCAGCAGTTTTTATCAACTTTGGAATACAGTAATTATACTGGGATGCCTCATGCTGATGCCAGGGCACAGCAAAAGCCTTACAGAAAAAAGTAGTCTGCCTCTTGTGGTGCTGTTTTTCTTTTTTTTCTTTCCTTTTTTTTTTGTAAACCAGATTTGAGGGTCTTTTCCTCTCTTTCAGACACACTTTATCCCTTTTCAGCTTTCCACTACATAAAATGCCTGACTGAAATCCCTGGCTATATGCAAGAATGCCAAGAAGAGATATCACTACTGCTTTGTTTCTCTAAGAAATCATATGTGAAACACAGGGCACACACGCAGAAAAGAGCTAAGTTGTGCCACTGGGAGTAACAAACTAGCCAAATCAACCTTTTTTTTTTTGATTTACATCCACTGAATCTTGGCTCCCTAAACCCTCTGCTGATAGATACCTGCAGATGACAGTGTTCCAGCTCGCTCAGGCAGCAACTTTTTACAGACTACAATACAGCAGGGCCATGCCTAAAGACAGAGGCTACCAGCAATCTGGACATATCACCTGAAACAAAGAGAAGTCTTGAGTTTAATGGAAGACTTGCTGACAATTCTCCTGTGCTGAGAGCAGCCTTTCCCCGTGATCTCTCCCATGCCAACCCAAAAGCACAGCTCACATTAGAGGGCTGGTTGTCAAACACTGGCCTTGTGATTTCCACAATTTAGAAGCAGGAGTCAAGAGGCATCGTTGTGAGATAAGGGAAGGGGAACCTTTTCTGGTGCTTCTTTCACACCATCGAAGTGTGAAATCTCCTGAAACAAACCAGCAGGAATGCGCCTTGCGGCAGATGTCCCCGTGCTGTCATTCCCTGCCGAAGTCAATGAACCACCATCACCCCAGAGACGGCTGCTAAGGACAAACAGCTCTAAAAGGCAAGTCTGCTGATTCCAATCTCTGCTTCTTTACCAGAGCAAGCGACAGAACGCAGTGGATTCACTCCAGACATGAACAAACTCTTCAAATCGCTGCTGTTTACAAGCTACAGTGGGCAGGGGAGTCCTGGCTGTGAGAAGAGGCCAAGTGCAACTCGCTGAGGCCGAAAACCATTTCAGCACCTTGGACAAGAAGAGCTGGTTCAGTCTCAGTCTCGCAGCAATCGCACGCCCGGAGCAGAGCACGGCAGGCTCGGGTTCCTCTTGCACGGTGGCACACACACACTTGTACGGCTACGGGCAGCTTGCATGTTGCCAACAAAAACACAGAACAAACTCCCTCTCTGAACAGCACTAAATTCTTCTGCCAATTGCATAATTTACAGGGATTGGGGTCATGACACATGGTTGGGTTTAATGAGCCTATAACCCTCAGTGGAAAGGGATTTTAATCTAAACAAGAAGCTGGTTGCTTTAAGCATAAATACATTACAGCTTTTCTAATAACCACCTCTATCATCCAAGATAAAAATGTCAGGTAAGCAGCTACTAGCAATTATTTTTGCTCCCTTCTTCAGGCAAGAAGTTTAACTGCTTTTATTCTCTAAAATGAAAAAAAAATCAACTTGCACACCATCTTGATAGCCAAAGCAGTCCTAAAGCTGACAGAGGCTCTAGCCAAGTGTCAGCATCTGTTTAAGTTCAGCTGGCAGCTTTGATAGGTCAGCATTAAACAAAACTGTGGCCTAGATGGTCAGACTAACTCACCACTGTGCCCGTTTCATATTTTATTTCATTTATGGAGAGGAAGTAAGTAGACAAAAACATGAATAGTTTGTTTCCTCCTTTATTTTCTGGTATGCTAAAGCAGCAGCTGCTCTCACCCACTCAGCTGCCCAGTTTATGTCTGTGGAGGCAATAGCTGATCTTAAGCAGAGTCCCAGGGGTAGCCCTGCCCTTGCCTGTCCATGCACCTCTGATGCAGCTCCCAATCAGACTCTGCCATCCCCTCTCAAATCCCTTCAAATTCTTGTTGTCACCACATACACACCAAAAATGAGGCGAAGGGCAGAAGCTACATGAGAGCAACTATGTGCGTATAGCACAACCCAACTCCTTGATAAAGAAAAATAGGTAGTGAAAGGCAGTGTCCTTTTGAGTCACCATAGTGCTCAAAGATTATACTTACTTGTATCTTTGGCCTGTAAGAGACTGATAGAGGAATGAAATTTGTCACAAATTCTTTCCTGTAAGGTAGCTGGAGAAAGGAGGAAAACCACTCCCACTAGCTAAATAAAGGCAAATGATGAAATTAAGATTTTTCACACCCCAGAGAAGTCAGCTGTAAAACAAGAGGTGTAACAGTGCACTCAAATGTCTTTTATTGATGTATGGTGGGGAGGGAGCGGTAAGCAAGAACCCCCATGTAATAAAAGCAGTAGCCACCACCAGGACAATGTGTCCAGTTTAGCTCTTTAGCATCCAGTTGAATCCTTTCCTTTACACAGCTGTTGTAAGAGAACAGCAGACTGGAGTTGTCATAACCTAAAGAATGGAACCAATTCTTATATGCATGAGCCTCAGGGCACCTTCTGCACAGACTATTAGATCCAGACAGCTCTAACAGAGACCATTCATCTACCTCAAATCATGTTCTTAGATGTATGCATGTTCTACCAGCTTTATTATAACAAGGGTCAAAAATAAGACAACACTTAGGAACACTGAAAGGCTTTGAAAGTGCTGAATGAGACGCATGAACATTTTACTCCCAGACATGTTATGGTTACAGGAAGAGTTCAAATGCCATAGTTCAAATAAAAATATATTCATACAAATTTAAAAAAAAATACAATTTATATACACGGCGGAATTAGCTTACATCATCTCAAAACAACAACAAAAAAACCCCAAAACAACAGTGCAAAAAATAAATGGAAAGGTAAGTCGCTACCATTGGAATGGTTCACAGTAAGTTAACAATTCAAAACTGCATATTATCACTGCACAGGAAACCACGAGGCAGGGAAGAGTGCCCCATATTACCACTAACCATCATACTAATCCAGTTCTTGAATACTATCCTTGTAGAGTTGCTCTAGGTAAAAGGTTACAGGCACCTGTGTTAGAAATAAAGTTTATTGATAAATCACTGAGCAGCCAGAACAGAAGTAGTTAGTTTGTTGTGAGGAAAGAGTTAAACGACCAGTTAAGTGCAAGGACAAGACTGACCCAATAAACTATTCTTTGTACCAATCCTTAGTCAGAAGCAAAATGCTGCATCTTCGAACATCACACAAACTAGTAATTCCCTTTCTGAAAGCTACATAACAAGTGATTGCACATGGAATATTTCCCTTTAAAGCAGTTCAGAGTCACGCCTCATCACTGGTTAAATCTGACTCGTTGTGTGACACACACAACATCCTTTACAACAACTGCCACCACATGTACCACACTCAACCCTTCCTTTGCAGGAAGGCTAAAATATCCATTTCTCAAAGCAGAAATCTGCCCTTTCTTTTTTAATATGAACTCAGGGAGGAAAGAACACCAAAAGAAAAGGCCTCCAGATGCCAGTGGAAAGGAACCAAGTGCTTATTACCAGCTTTGCTAAAAACACTTGCCATCAGAGCTGTGCCATGTCCTGCACGAGGACTAACTGTACCCTGAACTTTGCCTTAGGAACCACCTGCAGGACCAAGTTCTCTCTCATTTGCAGGACAAGATGCATCCCTTGGCTCACCCATCTCTGAAACAAACACAGCCTGAGAATAAATCTGTTCCTCAGCTAGCTGGACTGAAAAAACCCACATGAGCATCCAAGAACTTTATCACAGCAAAAGGTGACTCAAAGAGGCCTGCCAAGAGCATGGTGGGTGTCCTGGTCACATATCCCCCTCCTAGTCTCAAGGGTAGTAGAGCTCAGCAGTCAGCAGCTTGCAGAGCACGGCCCTGGAACAAGCAGCTTCCTCAAAGTGAGTCAGAGAGGCTGATTTAACAGCTTTAGTGTCTTGATACACATAATGAAAAGGCTTAACTTCCCTACACTTATCCAGGACAATCTTCAATAGACATCCTGGATTTCCAAAATGCAATAATGCCTTTCTCCTACCACAGGTAACTCAATTAGCTCACCCCCTTATGGCAGGCAACAGGTTAACAGGAATGCTGAGGCCGTGGAGAAGCTATCCCTGGGATACATTCCCCATGTTACTTCGTCCAGTCTCTTGGCCGAGAGAATGATCTGTGCTTTATCAAGCCAATCGGTTCTGTATCCCCCGGAGGCACAAGGCTGCCTTCCCACAGAGTTTATGTGCATGCAAAACTCACAAGGGCAGGTGCCCGCTGGAACAACACAGGTGCTTGCCAGGATGGTACCTGCTAAAGCACCAAGCTGGCTGCAACTGGCTTCTAAGTGCTAATATTGCCCTTACGGACATTTGGCTGTTGCAGTTACTAACATTATTCCAAGCATTTTCAGAGCCACAGACAACCCCACTTATCACCCTCACAGTAGAGTCTTGCCTGTCAGTCACCAGCACCAAGGATTTCTCCTATATAATAGTGTGAAGTGACACCAATTCCTCTCATGACACAGTACCTAAGCCCAGAGACACAGTATTGGTTGCAGATGCCTCCAGGAAGCAATGACCACTTCCCAATGCTCTGATGAAACGGGGCTCCCTGGTCCACAGCCACAATCAGAAAGGTGTCCCTAGCTCTCACTGCTGGAACAGTACAAGGATCCTGCTTAAGAAATGCTAAGAAATGCAGGAGTGTCAGGGTAGTGACATAGAGGAGTGCCACAAAGTGTCTTAAAAGAGTCTTATGGGACATAATAGCACCAACAGCTAAGAGGAAAAAAAAAGGATCTCTCTCTTCTGAGATGCTCTGCAAGTGTACTAAAATTTACACATCCAAACAGAAACTGGAACAGAACAATTTTGGATTCCTAACTTACTGAAGTGCTCTCAGAAGTCAGCTGCTATCAAGAAAAGTCAGAGAAGGGACTCTCTGCCCTGAACAGAGGAGACAAACTGGAAACAAGAGAGTGAAAAAATACAGGTAATGGAGCACTGGCAAGGAGAGATGAATTTCCAAAGAGTTTTTTTTTTTTTTTTTTTTAAATACAGTTTTCAAGAAAACCTAGCCTGGAACTTCAAACTGCAATATCTCCTCCCAGCTCAGCTTGGCAGCAATCTCTTTCTCACACAAATAAGGCAACAGTTGCAGCAGGAAGAGGAAAAGGGAGACACAGAGGAGATGGGCAGGGAAAAGATGCTGCAGTTCTCTGCACAGGATACAGAGGAACTTTATGATCCTTTTTTCCAAATATCTCAAGTAGCCTAACCCAAAGCAAAGTGGTAGGACGTACAATGTCAGGACAACATCTGATGAAGGGAGATAGCTGAGGCAGAGGAAAAAAAATTGGGATTAGGAGTGGTCAAATCAAGTGCTTGAGACCAGTCAACAGCTCTGGACTCAGGCAGCTCCTCTAATTCTCTGGCTAGGCAAGATGTTTTCCAGTTCCCCAGGCTTGATATGCGTGTGAGAAGCCAAACGGCAAGTCTTGGGCCTTGTGGGGTCCAAGAAGGATGCGAGCGCGTGTACAGGCTTGGAAGAGGGAGGTAGCCAAACGGCATCAAATGGTCTGATAGTGTTGTCGCAATCTTGCCTGCAGAAACTCGTGGGTCAGGTTGTGCCGAGTGATTATCCCAACAATCTTAAAAGAGGAAGAAAAGAGGAAAAGAGATACAAGTCAGGACCACAGATGTATCACTAAGATGCTCACAGTAAAGCTGTTCTTTCTGACAAGAGCAACAAATTAACAAAACACCACACACAAGCAGGAACTGGAAAACAATTCTTAACCAAAACAGAGTCAAAATGAGCACAAGCTCCAATCTCACCAAAACAACTCCACCTCTCCCCACAGCTTAGCAACAGGCAATGCACACTGCTTTAACACCAAAATGGACAGCTTACCGGCACTGGCTGGTGTTCTGTTTAGACATATTTAGCCCTCCAAGAAATCATTTTTTGTTCTCTGAAGTCATTGCTAGAGAATGTATATATGCAATTATACCCTTTGGAAAACACAAAGTATAATTTGAAATGATCGAACTGCGTTTTGCCATCTGATAGGACTGCACACATTTCACATGAGATACAGAAGCTTTAAAGAGCAAAACAGAGAGACACTAGGAACTCAATAAGTGCTGACCACACGCTGGCCATCCCTGGCTGGCAGGTCACCAAAGGGCCCCCTTACAGACTGCTCAGGGAACTCTCAACCAACATTTCAGTGGATGAAACACCTTAGTGATTTTACATAGTGCAAGAGCTAAAAACTAGGCTGCTCCCTAGCATCCAGTACTGCAGGAGCATCTTGTACTAAATTTGGAACCAGTCAATAGCTCTCATCTTCAGTACAGGCTCTGTGAGGTAGTTATTAGGAACCCTAACAGGTCAAAAAAAGCAAAAAACTCCCACATCACTGAACAAGCACCCAAATTGTCTCATAGGAGAGATCAGTTATGGCTATTATTGTCAAAATTCGTTTTGCTGCTCAGGCTTAAAGGAAACGTGGTTTGTCATTATATTTATAGGAAGTTACTGACACCTGCTGACTATTCCTGAGCACTGTAGAAGGCAAAGAGATGATTAAAGTGAATCAAGCTCAAGCTACTCCTGAATTATTTTTTATTTTGCTATTCCTACAAATAAGGACATAATGCAAGCTCCTGTCCATTAGAAATACCGCCTGCTTCAACACACAGAAAATTCTGCACCTGGCCTTGCATAAAGCTGTCTAACATAAAGCCAAATTAGTGGCCCCTGATGGGTTCAAGGTCTCTGAGCAGTTATAAGACCAAAAGAGCATCCACTTGCTGCCAACCAGAGCAGAAGAAAGACAAGTCCTGCTCATTTTGGGAGGAAGGAGGATTCAACATAATGGATGGTAATGAAATCACAGTAATGACATTCAGGGTCTCAAGAAGACATTTCAGGGCCTCAAGAACACATGCTGATCCCATTAAAACTTACCTGTTTCATGCTAAAATGGATTTTAATTCTCCCAAAGGGCACAGCATTACGAACACATAGCTGCTTCCTTGCTCAACAAGGACAAAAAGGAAACAAGGACTCACCTCTCCTACTGCATTCACAACCGGTAAGTGTCTGAGTCCCATTGTCCTGAACAGGTTGAAGACTTGTGACACATGAGTGTTTGGAGAGACAGCAAATGGTGATGGGTTCATGTATGGTGTGACATCCTATGTAAGAATAAGAATGGTATCATTTACAAGATGTGTCTTTAGTACTTCAGTAACCTTTCTACTAAAAAGAGAATGACAATCCTGCACTGGCAGAGCTAACAGCACATGCTTGCTAGCTCCAGAGAGATATCATCAGTCTGTAAGTCCCATCTCACTCAAGCAAGAGGCTAATTTTGAGGAAGCTAAACTAGACAGCCAGAGTCCCACTCCAAAACTAAAGCATTTATGTGTGGCATTATCTCACAGCAGCTATGACAAGTGATGTCCAGGCTGGGTTCATGGGAGAACACATGAGTATTTAAAAGTTTGAGACAGTCTTAAACATGTATCAGGAAACACTACCACACTGCAGTGCATCTCTTTACCACTATCATGCGAGGATTCAGCAACGTGAGGTCCAGGTCATGGATATCTGGATAGCGGGGGTAATCCTCTAACATCTCTGCATGAGACAGACGAGGCTGACTCGCACTCTGAAATTAAAACAAATCCGACTGAATGGATCTGTCATCTTTCCAAACAGTACCGACGGCTGCAAACAGCACAACAAACAATTCCTCCTACTCCCCTCGCTCATCCTGATTTCCTCCTCCCCCGATGCCACCACACACACAACTTCTGGACAAGCACTGGCAGCAGCTCATCTCCTAACGCAGTGCAAGCCCAAAACTACACTAGACGTTTAGCTGAGGGAGTGCTGGATCCGCTCTCCAATTCTTCTCAGATCTATAATCAACATTGGAGGGGAGCAACAACCTTATGTAAACCAGATCTCAAACACAAATCCTCCTACTGGTGTCAGTGCTACAGACACTCTCCTGGTGAGGACAAATCAGGAAGACTCACCGACTGGCTCTCGGAGTAACAAACTCCCCTGACAAGGAGCGTGACCAGCTGCGAGCGCAAGACCATGCCATGGAAGGTCAAAGGTCTGAAACGTTCCTCCATGGTCCACTCTTCACTGGGTGACTGGTCAGGATACAGGTTGGGGTAGGGGGTATATCTGTGATAAATTTAGAACTACACGTCATAAATTGCACAAACTTGAGGAAAGACCCCAAAAGAACAAACACAATAGCTGTATTAGTACTATGGCAGCAGGCCATTAGCTTCTTTTCTCTACAGGCTTTGCAGGTCCCTCAGACTTTGGCAGACAGGACAATACTATTTTCTAGATGCAGGGCATTTCCCCAGGCATTACATCCCCTCCAGGAAATAGTTCTGGATGGGCATTTGCACAGAAGTTAAGTTAACAGGCTGATCATCATCAGCCTTGGACTCAGTCACATGTGTCCTGAGCACTAGCTCTGGCTTTTGAGACCTTTCTTGCAAAAAATGGGGACACTGGTACTGCTTCCTTTGACCTACAGGATAACAAGAGCTCTATGAAGGATCATGAGAAGCACCATTCCCATATATTTGTCCCTCCACAGATCTTACCTTCTCTCTAGCATCTGCTGCAACAGATCCTCCTTTTCTGGGGGTTCCTCTGTTGTTATGTGCTCATCACACATGTTACGCAATTCACTTGAAGGGTAAGATTTCATGGACTGACTCCTCTTGCGCTGCTCTCCTGCTCGGGTAAGGATGCTAGATTTCTGGACACAACAAGCAATTTTCAGTAACCATTGAACAGGTCAACTATTATTAAAATTATAGAGACTTAGTTGATTTGTTTTATATCACGAGATAAGGTGTTTCGCAGTCACTGCTGTTACAGTTACTTCTGTTACAAGAAACAGTGTCACCAATGCATTCATTTTCCATTCCCCTGACCTTCATTCAGTTTCTAAGTTTCCCAAAAGACTAAATCATTCTCTCTGTCCTACAAAGAGAACTATTGAGGCACCTAATACTGATCTCAAAAGGTGGGGTCAGTACTTCATCCAATCCTTTTTCCACTTCTGCCCTTGAGAGGTTACTTAGGGCCCTATTAAACTTCTGCTTCTGAGAGTATAGCCCATTTATCCGCCTTTACACGTGAATGAAAGATCAGAATGAAAACAAATCCTCAAATATTTAGCATTGCAGTATCTGAATCCTGCACTGCCAAAAGTCTAGATAACATGGGAATGTGCTTTCTACCTGCCCAAAACTCGTTACCCTTCCAATTATTAGACAAGCAGCTTCCTACCTTGAATTTGATGTTGTTGCTGATCAGCTGATTTCCCTTCATGAACTCCCTCTCATTGCCACGGTTCTCAGTCACTACAGGGAAGGCGTGATGAACAGTGGTACGCAGGATGCTGACAAGGGACTGGATCCGGGTGTGGGGGTACACGTACGTCAAGTTGGGTTCCATTATGTCACTGGCTCGCAGCCTGTAGAAACAGAGAAAACCAGAACTGCTGGATGCATCATGCCACTGACAGAAGGTTGGCGACAGAAAAGCAAGGAAACAAACCAGTCCCCAAAAGAGAGATCCTGAAGCAATCTGCTATGGTTTACTTCTGCCAGGTCCTTGAACTGGTATCCACATCATTTCTGCTCTTCTAGTCCTAGCACTTACTCTTTAAATATAACATATCAATGATGCATTACAGGCAAGGACAAAGGTTCCAAATTAGGATAACATAACTATTGGGAAAGAAGGCAGGAGGAAAGACCATGACAATCTGCAAGGAGCAAAGACCAATGCAATAGAATTTTCACGAAGTTCTTGCTGAACCCTCAAAGATCTGTTCCTCAGATTGCCATTTCCTTAAAAAGGGGTTTAGGACATCCTTCCTAGTGCTAAAATCATGCACAGCATCTAACTCTTCCCACAGAAGTTGGTGTAGTCAAGTTCAGAGAGGAAAAAGCATCATCCCCCCAGTACTTCATTACTTTCTGAGCCAGAACCTAGGATAAACTAACCCACAGCCCCGCCGAGAAGAGAAACCTTACTTATCCATTTCCACCTCTGTTTCCCACTCCAGAAGGGGCACTCCTCGCAGGTTCACATGGATGTCATAGATGCCTTTGTTGAAAAAGTCTCCCGTCCATTTGGCTACCTGCAAAGCAAACAGAAGATCTACTGAGTTGTTGCTCCACGTGCAAGACTCCTTAGCTTATTGCTTGGGAGTGGAAAAGGATCAGGACTAGCCAGCTTTCAGGCAGACAGCAAAAAGTCCGAGCTAAGACCCTGTGCTCACCATGAGGGTGATCATTATTGGGAGCCCATAGGTGATCTCATTGGTGGATTCGATCAGGATGACGGTCAAGCTGATTGTCATGCGGACCACTCCTCCCAGGAATGCTGCTGCTCCGATCAGTGCAAAGGTTCCTGAGTAGATGTGATCCAAGCCAATATAGCTAAGGTGAAAGACAGAGCCCCAAGATTAGAATAACCTAACTGGGAGCTCAGTGTGCATCTACAGCGCATCATTCACACACACACTCAGGGCACCTTTTGAGGAGGTTGGCGACCAGGCGTCCGAAGGCAGCCCCACAAAGCAGTGATGGCACAAAAAGACCACTGGGCACAGAGATCCCGTAGGTCCAGCAGGAGAGTAAGAAATAGAGAAGGAAGAACAGGGAGAGTGTGACTGGGCTGAAAGTACCTGCAACACAAGAAGAATCATGACTAAAGGGGTGAAGGTTTGTTGGTTGAAGACTATCAGCTTGGTCCATCCATCCCTCAGCTCACAGCAGACTATTATCTCACATCTACCTAATCTCACAGTACAAACACAAAAACACTAAAATGAAAGGAAAAAAAGAGAGGAAGAATAGGTCTTACTTCCTGCAGAGGCCCTTCACTAGTGCACTGTCAGATCCCCAAAGCCATGAAGGCTTGAAGATGTTCTAGTCTGGTGACTCTTAGGACAGCACAGTTTCAAGCAAGAGGGCACTCTGAAGCCTAAGCATGTCATGGGCACTGCCACCCCGCTACTCACCATCCTGGTGGAAGAGTTGCAGAATAGCTGACTCCTGCGGGTTGAAGAACAGTGTTGCCATATCATTGTAGGTTTCATTTGGGCAGAAAAAAGTTTTGATGCTTGAATTCACATCCTCTGACATACTCTAATGCAGAACACAAAGGACAAAGTCTTACTCCAGTTCCTACTAGTTTTCACTCTGTGCAGAATGGGAGAAACTCTTCAGCGCAGGGCTTTCAGTACACACTTTGGGAAGTTTAATCCAAAACATGAGTAGAAGATATGGGGCTCACTGCACAAATGGGCTCCCCAATTCATAGCTTGAGTACTTTGCTTAAAATAGGAAAGCACAAAGCTTAGTTTTAGCTTTTATCATCACCCTGAGCTCCCAACAGTATATGAAGGCTTTCACTGAAGTTCTGGTACATATTTTATGTNAGTTTAATCTAAAACATGAAGATATGGGGCCCACTGCACAAATGGGTTCCCCGGTTCATAGCTTGAATACTTTGCTAAAATAGGAAAGCACAAAGAGCAGCTTTCATCATCACCCTGAGCTCCCAACAGTATATGAAGGCTTTCACTGAAGTTCTGGTATGTATTTTATGTTGTCAAGAGCTCATTTTATGCCATTGCCTCTCTGGAGGATGATTAAAACTATGAGGACACATATTCTTCACATAAGAGCTCTTACCTGCAAGCTCAGAGTACCGTTGCCACTGTGACTGGTGGAAGACAACTGCCGGCATTCCCCCAGAACCATGGAGGCTACAAAGACCACCACCGTCGTAGTCAGTGCCACCAGCAGGCTCTCCAAGACTCTGCAAGCACACGCAGAAGACATGCACTGAAGGCAAACTTAGACATTTCACCCCATCCAAGCTGTGAAAAAACAGCAGGAGGAAGTACACTAAATAGCCAACAGAATTTGTTTAACACGTAAAACAAGAGACCCTACTAAGTGGAGGTAAATGAACTCAATTGCTAGGAATTGCACCGCCTCCGCTTTTCATTGCTTGCCCCAAAGAGGAGTTATTTCTACCCAGAGAGCAAATAGCAGTCGCATATAAAAAGCCACAGGGAAGGGTTCTGTGATGAGGCTATTCACATGGATGGAAATTATGTTCTGTGGATCCTTACAGGGTAAATGTCTATCCTATTGATGATCATTATGTGTAGTCTCTAACCTTTTCCCTTCCTAGCAGACAAAATAACACTTTTTTCCACTCCCACAAGGCTTCTTATTTAGAAAGTTTTATCTAGAGCAGACAAACAACTATTTTCCAAAAGTACATATAACCCTCTCTCTACACAACACAGATAGAACTCAATCATGGATTTAATTAAATAAGATAATTAATAAATGAATGGGATGAGCTGTTTCTTTCACATCTGTTAGGCCATGGCATAGAAAAATTGTATGGAGATAAAGCCCTTGTTTGTTGAGCAATAGCTATTGCTATAAAGAGCTCCCCTCACAGCCCTTATAAGTGGATCCCAGCTCTCTTTATACTACCTGAACAACTACAGAAATGAAGAAGGACTTTAACACCTGCTTTCTGGTACTTGAATGCAAACTCCATGGATGCTTAATTTTGTGATTTCAATAAATCTCCTCAAACCCCTCTCACTGGGCTTTCTAGATCAATACCTTTGCTTTAGGACACTGAACAAAGATCAGAGATACCTCCAGAAACTCAAGGGAGCTCAAATACCTGACCAGCTTTGGCTTGGGATGCACGTTCCGCATACGATACTTCGCGAGCCTCTTGTTCAAGCAATTGAAGGTGGCTCCAAGAAGACCTCCTACAATCCCCATCAGAATGAAGAAGCCCAAGTCAACAGCAGTCCAGAGGTGGCATTTTTTATCAGACTCAGAGCACTAAGGGCAGAAAGGCATAAAAAAGGCCTCAGAACAGTTGCTGCAATTCATTACCAACACTTCTGTCTCCACAGCAGCCTTTCATCAGCACTGACAAAAGCAGAAAAATTCTGTCTTATACTCTAAACATTGCAGCTAAATATGAACTATCTTCAATCAAATACAAGTATGTATCTACAAAACCAGGAAGAAGCATCAAACCAAAGAGACCAGAGGGGAAAACATAACATCACTAAAACTTACCTTAAATTCCCCAAAGTTCAGCAGCCCAGGGAGCTGGAAAGACCCCCAACTCCCAAACTGAATCCCAGAGCGGAAGAAATTCAGAGTGAAGGTGGCAGCCATGGAACAGAAGAGCTGAGAAAATAAAAAAGGCAGGAAAAAATGAACACTTCCAGATATAAGACGGAAACAGTCGACTCCTGAGACTTACAGCTAGAAAGGGGAACCTCAGAGCCTTCTAGAGCCATTTTCTAAAAGCCTTCAGAGCTTTATGAAAATGGTCCTACTGAGGTTTAACACACATTCCCTGCTGCAAAGAAAAGATTAGAACTAGAATGGCCCATTGTAAACATGATCTGGCTTGTTGGAACAAGAACTTAGGAATATTACATAGTTATTCTTGCATAGAAAGCTTGTGATTTGTCACTGATGCCAAACTGCACTTGAAAACTAATCACAAAGCTCTATCACAGCTTGTTAAGAGTTAGAATTGAAGTCTTTGTTGGCTCTGAGAGTTGCAAAATATTTGGCATAAGGAATACAAATCAAATCATGAAAACCAGTATCTTTCAGAACACCATCAAGCCAGCAAAGCAGACACTGGAGGCAGAGAAATCACCATTAGCCATTACTCACCACTTTCCAGGTGAGCCCCTGGTTCCAGAAAGAGGAACCTTCTTCCAAGCTGAAAAGAGTGCCCCCAATTGGGGCCCCAAAGGCAGCTGCAACCCCCGCAGCAGCTCCAGCAGACACAAAGTCCCTTTTGTCTCTGAAAAGGAGGAGAAACTATTCTCAATTTATCAAAGTAGAGCTCTGGAGGTGCTTGCACTTTGCAAAATAAGTAACCATGTCCATTTAATGACCCAGGGATACACAGGTGGCAGCTGGGAGGAGTGTTGGCCATGATAGGCAACACCATTTACTGAGAAGTCATTTCAGCACTGTTCTTCCAGAGCATCAATACAGAACAAAGTATTGAACACTATGTGACTGCTCAGTACAAGAGAACAAACCCAAACATGAGGTCTCCAGCGTCACTTGAACGAGTTACACACTGAAGGGAAGAACAAAATTTTGTTCAGTCAAGAAGACTAATCTTCCTTGGGGTATACCCTTGTCATAAGGGGTGCACAAACTAGTCCGCAAGAGTGGCACCATTGACCCCAAGAGCGAAATCATTAATGCTTCAGACTGAAGGTTTTAAACATGGAGGATTTCTTGGGGCAGCACAAGAGAATAAAATGAACAGGATGACTAGGGATCCATTAAGGACAGCACCAAAGAGTCAAGTGAAATGACCCCATAAGAAACTCATGCTGCAGCACGAGACTGCAGGCAGGACATTAGAGAAACTGGAAAACCAACTGTCTTCCTTGCAGGAAAGTCTACTTTCTCATTTTCCTCTCCTCTCCTGCTGCATATCTTGGGTACAGTACCTGTCACTGCGGAAATAGGGGAAGTTAAACTGGATCTTCCTCAAAGAGATGCTCTGAAACTGCAAACAAAGAAAGGGTATCAGGAAAATAAACCAACAAAAAACAACAATTCCTGTCTACCAAAGCAGTCCCTTTTTCCCCACCATATTTCTGTGATCAGGTAAACCCGAGACAAAGCTCTGGAGATAAGAGACATTCCTGCCCAACACCATATTTCAGGAATCAGGGAAATTAAACAGGGTTTTTGCACCTCACCAAGACTAGAATCCCAGGCCAGCACTAACCTGTGGCAAACCAGCGCCCACAACAGCACCACTGTGGATCATTGGACCCTCCTTCCCAACAAAGAGACCTGGAAAAACAGGAGTGATGAGGCAGCACATTTTTCCTCTCTTGCTCCCCTCTCCCAGTCTCCATCAAGAGATTCGCTCACCACTTCCAAACCATGATAGGGGCCCATAACTTTGAACGACTTAACTTTGAATAGTCTCCTTAAGGTTGCTCTAGATAACACATTCTGGAGGTCACATCTCAGGCCTGCTGCTCAGACACTTCTGACTAGCTCACCTAGAAATNAATAGTCCTGACCCTTCTGTCTGTTTTCCACTCAGTGTGTGCATTCAGGGGTCGTGACTTGGCTTCTGCCCATCAAAGTCACTTCACTAGAAAGGT
>VWPW01029551.1:0-32089 GCA_013389825.1 Crypturellus undulatus
CTTTTGCTCCAAGTTAATTATTTATAATCCATGTTGGCTGAGTATGCAGCTGCCTTCTAGCCAGCTCTGTCCTCTCAGCATTTGTGAGGGCTAAGAAAGGAAGATGGGAGAAGAGTGCTGAAAGTGGGAGGGAGAGATATAACACACAAGGAAATGCCCTTCCTAACTCTATCACCAGAGTATCAGGCAGCCTTATGCCTTTAAGGTATTTATCCTTATGAAGCTGTGCAAACAGTAGAGGTGATATCATTCTCATTTACCCTGCTGCGTGGGTATACATTAAAACATATAGGCACACACCCCTCCACTACTCCACATAGCTTTCCTGCTTCACCTTAATGAAGGGACATGCATAATCCTCTGACAGATAGGGCTCTGGCTTACAGCAAATAATAATTTTAAACAATTGACAACTGCAGTTACTGGCTGCTCTGCAGCTTGCACGTCCCCCCCTGCACAACATAACATTTTTAACTTTATAATTGTAGGGTAGCCGGGGTGCAGAAGTGCAGGATCACTATCAGGGCATTGCGGGGTAATTATGTGGCCATTTCTGTCTTGCAAATTACTGAGTTATCTTGGGACTGAGAGAAGGAGAAGGGCAGCAACTGCTTGACTAATTGGTAGTTTAAAGTTTAATTACCCAGGGCCTGACGTAGTGCCTGGCAGCTGCAGCTGCAGCAGGGATGAGCAGCGAGAGACCCTGCGGGTGGCAAACCTCGCTGGGCCACTGTGTCCGTGTCTGTGACACGGGCAGGACTGGAGCTGAAGGACATCCTCTCCTCTGACAAATCCCTGCCTTTCACAGGGGTCCTTCTTTGGAGAGCACTTCTGATCCCAGGCTGCCATCAGGATGGACTGGCACATCCGGAGTGAAGAACATCGAGTCTCCTGGTAGGAGCTCTGTGGAGGAAATATTCCAGGTTCCCAGCAAACTGGGGTTATTCCTCTCCTTCTCCTACCTCTTCTCATAGCTCCCTAAATGGAGACGTTTTCCAGCTTTCTTGGAGGATCTGCAGATGGCATCAGAAAGACTGTAATGTCACCACCCAGCACAGCTGTCCTCAGGCACTGCCTCCCTAGCATTAAAAGGAGAATCTTTTTCTTAAAGAAAAAAATCCTTTTTTATTGAATTTTAAATTCAATTCTTTCTTTCGAGCCTAAAGATTTGATTTAGCATCAAGTTGAATAAAAGTTACACAGCTTTGGTTTACTGGCAGGTCAGAGGGATATCAGTGCATCCATCATAAAGTCTGCTGTTAGGGCTCTCAGGATGGCTCACGGCCCATGAAACACTTCACTTGGGGGCACACACTGAAGTGGGGTTAAAACTAGTAGAAAACGCAAGCCATTACCAGCAGTCGACAGCTTCTTGGTTGCCCAACAGAAAAGAGCTGGGAGGATGATGCCAGGAGCACAAGTCCCCATGACACGCAAGAAAACTCCCTGCTTTAACTGACAGTTGGTTTAACTGGCTTGGAAAAGATGCAGATGGAAACTGGAGGCAATCCCTCCAGAAACACTGGAGATATCCTGGTTTGATCTCACTGGCTCTGGACAGAACACACCACAAGGAGAACACCACAAAGGACTTGGATATTTTTGCTACCCAAAAGGTGGATTAGAAACATTGAGAGGTTGCTAGTCCCATAATGATGTATGAAATGCTTTGCAGAAAAAAGAGCTAAGAAAGCAAATAACACGGAAAGACTAAAAAATAAGCAATATGCAAACTCACCAAATTTGCCAGAATGTAGTGGTATCCATTCCCATTTTTTTCAAGCTTGATGATCTGCAAGAAAAAAAAACAAAGATTAGCAGAGACCAATGCAAGAAGTAAAGGTTCACCTGTCTGGCTGCCATCCCCATTTTTTCCCCATTTTTTTTTCTCCCCAATGGCCTTGTTTTCATGGGGGCCATAAGACATAGCGAAAGAATCTAGTTAGAAAAGAAGACTGAGCTTTAAGGATATGATATTTGAGCAGCAAATCTGAAATTAGACAGGACAAGATTACAAAGCAGAAAGAGCAAATGACCTGAATCAACATGTTTCCTGTGCATTCAAGCAGCAAACAGTGCTTTAAAATTTTAATTTTTAATTTTTTATTTTTTTTTAAGGAATTAAACAAGATTTGGGTTCAGATGCTAAGCAAACAAGACGGTGAGGAGATCTTTATACTTATAGTATAATGGTGGCTCTTTACCATTCCTTTCTTTCTCCCTGATTGAGAGAGATTTTCTTTTATCAATACAACTGCTTACAAATCTGCAACATTTGAAAGTTTCTGTGTTACTGAGAACAGTTTCCTTGTTAAGGTAGAAACGCACCAGCTGTTACAGGCTTGCCTGGGATTCTGGGCATATCAGATGGTCCCAGAGACCGACAGTCCATCTGGGGGACCATCTGATGTGCCCATAATTCCAGAGATCCCACAGATCAGATGGTCTCTGTCTTTTTATCCCTTCATTTAAGAAACCCAGAAATAATACATCTAAAATCACAGGATGCTTGTTGGCTCCACTGTAGGCATGTAGGCTTCCACTGATATTTCTCTTCACTAATGTTAACAGCAGAGTTATTTCTTATCATCTGCATTTGAGCCAACACATATACAAGAAGAGAAGAAAAGGGGGACAAGGAGGGGGAAAAGCCCAAACCAACACCCTTTCCAGATTAGAGAGAGAAAAACACAAAACAAAACACATACACACACACACAAGAATTGCTGTTTTTTTGCTGGAACAGGGCTGTTTCCATGCAGTTTCTTTGCTGGTAACGCTACTTCATATTTCTATTGTCTATGAATTGATTCTGAATTACTGGCTAAATTGTTAACGCTCAAGCAAAATCCAGCAAGGAATGCCAGCAAGGCCAGAGAGATCCTCACCACGAGAGCGAGGATGCAAAGGACTATCAGGTTTCTGTCTATCCCAGGGCATCTCTCTGAGACCAAGTTGGTGGCAGGTTTTTGGGGAAAAAAGACCCCGGAGGCACACAGGCTGATTCTCCTCTCAGGATAGAGGCATTCCCAGCTCCTCATTGGCAGCTGTTTAGGGATTTCCAAGTGGATTAATGATCTGAGACCAGCTCTGTGCAACTGATACTTCTTTCCTCGCCTTTCACTGCTGAAGCACTCTCCTGTGGGCATTAAAGCTCCACAGGTCCCTGCATTCCTATGGTAGCAGCAGTTTCTTACACAACCAATTTCAGCTCCGCGGCCTTGTGCTTCTCCCCACAGGACCCTCAGTGTGGCTTCTGCAGGTGAAGCTGGAGCCCTCAGGAAAACCTCTCTCTCTCACAGATGCCTACCCTTATCTTTGGTTCTTTTTTGAGCTATCTACTGTGGTCAGGTCTCAGGAGCAAAACCAGACCCAGTTTGTCCCCTTCCATTCATCAGCTGAGTCTCACCTCTGCAGCGAGTCCTGGATCTTGTGGGAGGAAGGAGCATCCCTGGGGATTTGGGATGCCAAAGAATCACAACCCAGTTCCCCATTTCTCCAGTGTCTATAATAATTGGCACTGGCTCCTTGTGCCCAAACTGTCCCTTTGTTGTTTTAGAAGGTGTCAGAGTCAATGAACTGCAGAGGGCTGCCGTCCAGCTCTCCCCGAGCTGTTAATCTTGCAGCCCATCCGCCTGAATTATAAGCCTTGCTTCCTGTGTTTTACACAGTTATTTGTGATCTTAATTTATTTTAAAATGCTTGCTCAGTCCTAATGTGTCCGGACGGCGGTAGCAAGCTGAGGTTATAATAGCATTTATCACTTAGCCTGAACGTGGTGAGAGGCTGTGCAGGGCTGCATGCTGATAGCTCACTTGGGCCACCTAGGTTTCATTACCCACTTCTTAATGGGCCAGTTTGACATCTATTAGAGAGAAATCCTCTCAGAGTGAAACAGTGGCAAAGGAGAAATTCCAGTTACTCATTTTAATGAGAGACAAGGAAGAAACAATATAGTGCTTTGATGGAATGCAACCCACCGCTTATTTATCCCATTAAGTCTACACAACGCGGCCCCGTGGATATCCTGCCCCCAACCAAGGCCTCGTTCATAAACGACAGTTACCTCTGCAAAGATAAATCATGCCCTTGAGATATGACACAGAGAAATCTCCGAGAAAGAAATCAGGTCATTTTCCCACATACCGTTAACGCTCTGAGTGCTGGCTCCTTCTACAACTACTGTCTTGAGAGCGGCAGTGCTGGGGTTGGAAGGGATTATTTGTGTTATGGGCAGGGGTCAGGGAGAAGAAACTGGCACTACATGTAAACACTGGGGTGTACACATGAGTAAGTGCTGTTATGCAGCCATCCTCAGCTCTCCTGCTTACCAGCAAGCGCAAATCCACAGACACCAAGAAACAGAGACAGGCTTGTCAGGAAAAAAGATAAGCGCATTAAAACATCCCAGAGAGGCTGGAGGGTTCTTTGAACACCTTGTATGCTCCAAGAGAGAGATAGGAAAAGCAAAGCAGTGACTCGCACGCAGAGGCTGCTGGAGCTGGAGTCCCATGGGATAACAAGCCAAGCCCCACATGTGCCCCTTCTCATCATCCACATATTGTGAAAGACCTGGCTCCCTTGCTTGTTCTGGGATAATTAACCACTTCTACTGTCAGAAATTACATGGTCTCAGGCCAAGTAGTCATAGGAAGATGGAATTGCATTACACAGGTTAGGAAAAGGCTATACAGGGCCCTACCCCTAACAGGAGAAGCTCTTTCTTCTGGGCACAGAGGACTGCTGGAATTGTTCTGTCTTTAACACAGGAAAATACATTTGTCTCTCTTCCTTGAAAATGGTTGGGTTTCTATTTACAGCATTGCAAAAACATAAACACAAGACAGGGGATTTTACTATTCTTGAAAACAACTTCAGTTAGATGCAAGCATAACTCTTGCTCCAGTTATTTGAAGAAGTTGAAATATCCTGTTCATATTTGGCAGAAGAGATAAAGTTTGACAACATAACTTAAGCTCTTATTAGACAAACCAGGTTTAAAGAGACAGCAGAGTAATTGTAACAAAAAGCACCTTTAAACCTAGAAAATGCATATAGCTTATAGGAAAGCTTGCAGAAAAAGCAAATGCCTGTCTAGGGCATGTCGGAATTTTTGCTGCATTGTAGCTACTCTGTGGTCAGACTTTCACCCTTCAGAATAAATGAGTGTGTTTTTCATGAGCATGTCTTTACTCTGAGGTTAAAACCTGCTACCTGCTTCATTATTACTTGTATTGCAGTAGCACTCAGAGATATCCGGCCGGGATGGTTTGTGCTGGTCTCCAAGCTGTGCAGCTAGTGCAAGGGCAGTCCTTGCACCCATGATGAGCAGCAAAGTGTGAGATAGGAGATGACAACTAGCTTCAACAAGGTTGTCTATGAAGCACACGGCAAGAGGGAGCTGATTATAAGAAGTATGATAGCAGGAGTCACAATACTCCAGCTGCTTCTGCTATTATGGACTTCCTAAAACACGTGGAGAGGAGAGTTCCCGCAGTGAGACGGGCCTTGGCCGTACTCATGATGGGGAGAGAATCACGNCTGGTCTCCGAGCTGTGCAGCTAGCGCAAGGGCAGTCCTTGCACCCATGACGAGCAGCAAAGTGTGAGATACGAGATGACAACTAGCTTCAAGGCTGTCTATGAAGCACAAGGCAAGAGGGAGCTGATTATAAGAAGTATGATAGCAGGAGTCACAATACTCCAGCTGCTTCTGCTATTATGGACTTCCTAAAACACGTGGAGAGGAGAGTTCCCGCAGTGAGACGGGCCTTGGCTGTACTCATGATGGGGAGAGAATCACGGCAGGAATTGAGGAGGGGACACAACACCCTTCAAGTAGAGACAGATGTCTGTTTATGGCCTTGCATTTGTCTCCTCCGCACAGACATATATGCTCATTCCTCTGGGAAAACTCTGAGGGAGGCATGGAAGGAAGAAGAGGGGGAAAATCTTGGTATGCATTACTGGCTGACCTGCCTAGACGGAGGATGAGTAAGGCAGCACCCTACCATAGTTCCCGAGTCTCTGCCACATATCCCATCTGCTTCATGAAAGTGTTAAACTGTTGGCCTTAAGCTGATGAAATAATGAAGATGGCTGGGAATGAACTCGTCTAACTTGCTGCAAGGCACTATAGGAGCTGGAAGCACCCAGCCTTCCGAGTTCAACTTTTTGCAGTCTGGACACCCTAGAAGGATGCTGGGCTCTAGCCTGCTCTTGAAACAACGATCGTAAGGAAACTACAGATGTGAGAATTTGGTGCAACTCAGGGAGGCTGGAGGTCTAGGAGTTGGCAGTGCCAATTCACAGTTCACCCTAATTCAGAGAAGGGGAAAAACTTGAGGGAAAGTAGTAGAATAAAGGCCTTATACAGTTTTGTAAGATACAGGAGAAATGTTTGCAAGCTCTGCAGCCTGCTGCAAAGTGTACAAATCACATCCATGACAACCTGCAGGAAGATACAGCTTAAGCAAGAATGGAAAAAACTTCCCCAGGAGAGAAAACCTTCCTGCCCTGCATGCACAACCCCTCCCAGAAGACCCAGGTCAAGACAACCTTGCTGAGGATGACATTGAGCCGCTCAGATTCACAGTCCACCACCACCAGCCTTTCCTTCTTCTTCTCCAGCTCCTGAAAAAGCATGCGGTAGCCCTCCTCCGTCGTCGTCAGGATATTCACAGCTGTCACCTGCCAGTTCTTCTCGGCTGCGGTGTCCAGGACTTTCTGCAGGACTGACAGCCCTGTGAAGGCAAGAGAAGGAGGAGACAGTAGAGGGAGAGCCAGAGTTTACTTGTGCAGAGCTATTTTTCCTCCCTTCTGACAGCCTGCATAGCTACCTCAAGCTGCGCTTGACACGGCATCGCAAGAGCTCAGCAGAACTGCAGTTAGCAGTTAATAGTCTAGCATTTTACCCAAACACAGCTGGGCTAGAATTAATGACTCTTGCCTTTTCTGTCCTAGCACAGGAAAATAAGATGATTCCAAGTCTAGTTTTCTTTTGTAATCAGCAGATCAGTCTCGTTGATCAGGCCCTGCTGTGGGGTTCCGATAAGAGCTCTAATCCCAGTTCTGTTGCCTGTCACTACCCAAATCACTTAATTTCTTTGGGCCATAGTTCCTTTCTCATCTTTGATCTGTTTAGACTCAAAACTCCTAGGGTTAGGGACTCCCTCAGCAATCGCAATACACAATCAAATTCAGCATCCTTGTCTTTCCTGGCAGCATCTCATCAGAAAACTTCATTATTTTTAAATGGATCTTGCTTAAATTACATGCACAGCCTCCCAGGAGAGATACTATACAAAGTCAGGACCATCCTGACTTTCTAGTTCAGCTAGACAACCCTGTCTCCTGCAGACATCGAGGACATTCAGCACACCAGAAAGCAAAGCGGGATGCTTTACGCCTTTTCCTTGTCTGTTGGGTCAGTTTGTCCCTGCAAGGGCTGAGGATAAATTCCAAGGCAATGGCAGGGAATGACCCTCACCTAAATGCTGACAGCCACTAGTCCTCTTTGCTGCCAGCGTCCGAGCCTGGAGCTTTAGAGGCATTTGAGAACTGGGAAAATGTGGCCAACAGAGCAATGAGGTAACTTGCCTTGTTCATGGCTTAGAAAGTTAGGTAATAACTTCCAAATGCCCAGTGAAGGATTTTTTTTTTTTTTAATAAACAAAACACATTAACACAGGGAACTTGAAGTTTTCAAGGCTATATTCTATAAACACACACACACGCCACAGCTGGATGTGCTCATTTGAGGCCTTGATGTGCTCTCAGGTGAAACCTGCACAGCTGTTGTTTTGTATTCACAAATATGGGACTCGAAGAACCTTAAACTGGGCAGACTATTGAAAACAGAAACTCTTCAGTATAAATAATCTCTCCATTTAAAACCCAAATCACTCAGACATAAGATATTTCCCTTGTGTTGCTGTAGTTCAGGGCTGTCAGTATGAACACAGCGAACACAGGTTAGTGGATCAGACTAATGCTTCATTTAGTGCAGTGTCCATTTGCACCATGGTCAAGAACGGATATGTAGGAAAGGAATAAAGAACAGTGACGCGACCCTTCCTTTAGCTTACCCCCTCAGCTGCCAGCAACCCACAGGAAGGGGATGCCTCAAGGCAAGGGCTGCATCTAGACCAATATGTTTTATTGCCCTGTAACGCTCCCTGTGAACTTGTGACTTACCCCGGTCAGCATCATAAATGTACACGAACTTCTGCCAGCTGTAGTGCTCAATGACGTTGATGAGAGCATCCTGGAGCTCTGGACGAAGCTGGAGAACAAACTGGTTGGATGTTTCGACGGGAAAGCTGGGCGTTATGAAGCAGACGTGAAGAGCCCCGCAGAAGGACGTGAGCATGTTGACGGTCCGCCTCTCATAAAATCCAAAGATGGCATAGACGCCCTTGGAGAACTGCGAGCAGACTGAAAGAGCACGAGAAAGGATTATAGGAGAAGGACAAGCAGGTTTGTCAGAGAAGCCACCAAAATAAATCTTTTCTCTGAGATGAGCCACAACATCTCTGCAACAAATCACTTTCTCTAGACCTTTGGGTTGGTGACTGCAGCCCACACCACATGAAGAACAGGGTGCTGTGCTCTTGACCTCGACAGAGCTGCTTTGTTTCTGGTCAGTAGAAGGGACGTGTGAGAGTGAATTCGTTGTTCCCAGGGCTCTTCTGAAGCTTTGCTGCTCCTGGGATGTGATGTGTTGTCAGAACAAGGGAATCCTGGAGCAGGAAAGCATCCTGGCCCAGCAAACCCTGCCTCTTTGGGATGGCCACTGTCTGGCAACAGGAGCTCGTTTATTATGTGGGAGAAGGGTGGCTCCTCAGGCCTTGCTATTGCAACCCTGGAGCAGAAAGAAGGGGTTTGCATCACAGCATGACCTTCTGGTACCAGTGACTCCAGAAGAAAACCTGGGCTTGATCTCAGAAGCTGAGCCCATGCCTCATAACCCTCTTTCCCTAAGAGAAGTGGCAGTTTTGTGGAGCAGGGACTTCTTGCAAAGCTCGAATCACGACTAAAATAAAACACTCATCTTTTATTTTCACTGCAGTATCTCCCTCTGCAATCAGCAATTGCGTCTGTATCAGCTGGAGTCACTGCCCTCATCATGGGACTGACACATTCGAAAAGAAAAGTAGCAGATATGGATAGAAATAGTCTGAACATCATTTCCATGTGACTGGACCAGTGGGGTCTAATGAACAGTGCGATATACCATATGTGAGAGATCAGAACACGATCTCTGGAGACCCAGGCTTCAGATTCGCCAAATGATTAAAGTGACGTTCTCAGGGCAGCTCAGCAAACCAGTGCAATTAAAAATCCAGACAAAAAAAAGTCTTGCCTGGCTTGTTTTGTTTTAAGCAAACCATGGCTTCCCTGAATTTTATCTTCTATTTGAAATGATTCTATTATTTTTTAGATTTTTTTTAACTCTGTGGCTCAGTCACGCTCAGGCAGCCTCCTACACTGTTCCGAGACACTCATCAATCCCTGCGTTTGAAACAGATTGCACCAAAGATGCCTGGGAGAACGAACAGTCTTTATCATTAGTACGTTTGCAAAGGAACCCTAGCTCACATTGTACCTTCACACTAAGAGGGGCCATGGACGAGGCAGATCTTATGTGGAAAAGATAACCTGCTGAGGGTTATCATCTGAGCAGCAAAGCAACTGTTAGGTCATTCAATCTGGAAAACTGAAAAAGTAATAATTACAACTATCTTTCTGCGATTAAATTTGATATAAAGCAAAAGTGTTGGTCACGTGTTGATCTAAAGTCCAGGACTATTTCAAATTACAGATGTTCTAAATGTATTAAATATGCAAAACTATGAAATTATTTACTATTTATTTATTGCACTGAGGTAGTTGGATTTTCTATTTGCTTTGTTTTATTAAGCAAATTTATTAATAGCTATTAATAAATTTTTTAATATCTATTGCTCTGAAGCCTTCCCAGTATTACGAAGGATTGTAAACCTTGACTATAGGAAACAAGTACTTTAAAGTCTTTTTTGTTGTTGTTGTTGCTTTCCAGTAGGGAAGAAGCTCATCCATTTCTCAGTACTCACAAGTGTCTTATCAATGTCTTTCAAAAAAAGATTAAGAAGCCTAACAGGGATAAAGATCACAGTGGAAGGTCTAAGAAGATTAACTTTTCTGATCAGTTGGGTTGTGATAATGCCACACTTTGCAAGCTCATGCAACTAGCTGTTAATAAGTAGGTGGCCACAGACAGGCTTTCCCTGAGAATAGAGCTACGCTTAATCCAGTAATTAGCTCTAATAGTTGAATTTGGACAGTTCAGCTTCCGACTTGGAAGGGAACTGGGTGAAAAATCAACAGCAGAAACATTTGCAAATCCAAGTGTGTAAGTATGAACAAAGAGTGTTTACTTGGATAAGAATTCAGGCATTCGTGAGGATTTGCATGTGCCATCTCGGCCTCTGGGCTATAGGAAGGGGAAGAAGAATAGAAAATATCTATTCTTGTCTGTAACTATGCTGTTAAAGTGAATTTGCAATTAATTGCAGAAAAGTTCTAAACAGGTCCTCAGAAAATACAGTTTATTGTGATTAAAAACCATGGCAACTACTACTACATTCCCCAGACCAGTAGGGGCATGGTTATTTCCCTGTGACTGCTCGCACTTGTGTAACTGATTTTGTTGGGACTTTTGGCTCAGACATTCCCAGGATGTGTTGCCCAAGTGCTGCTGACATTCCATAACTGTCGTGCTCCAGACAGGATCTCTCCTGTGTCTGGAGTGCCCTCATTGTTTTGCAGCCAGCCATTCCACAAACAAAATTAGGTAAAAGCTGTGGCAGGCAGCAAAACCAGTCATCGCACTCGTGAGTAAAGAGGGGATCTAGCTTATGTTGTTGCTGGGTCCTCTTTGCTAGTCATACTAGATACTCATGTCCTCACCTCTGGTTCCAGTTGTCTAGGAATCTGTCCTAAACATCTGGTCACAGCTACCATCTTCTCCCAGCTGAGCACGAGAGCCTTTGCCCTTGAATTCGGATGGGAAAGAAGCATGCATTTTCCCCTGTCCATGACTCATGCTTAAAATCATCACACTCTAAGCTTTCTGGGCCTAAACTCTTTCTCTGATAACTCTTTTCATATGGATATACTATAAGTAAGTAAAACATTTCAACTTAAGAGCTGGTTCTACTGAAAGCACATGCAGGACATGACACCTACCCAGCAGCTGAAGAGAGGCAGCTCTGAACACCCTTAAAAATGCTTCCAAGATAGATTTAAAAAAGAGGAGGAAAGCAACAAAGCCACGTTGAGCTGATATAAATTTCTGGAAGACGTTGTTCGGCTAAAGCTCTCAGCCAGTCAGGGAAGGAGCAGGTGCACAAGACTGATTCCTGCACTCAAGAGGGTCAGGGATACTTTGGAACTGGAGTTTTCTTCTGGCCCATGTGAGAGGCAGATGCCAGTGACATTAGATCTCTTGTTCAAATTTTGGTAAAACAGAAAGGAAATGAAAAAGTTTCCTTTTCCAGAACATGGGCTCAAACAATGTTGGGACTGGAAAGGGGAGGAAGGGCTCTAAAGAGGATGGAAATGAGGATTTGGTGTCTAAGAGTAAGGACAGTGCGAGTGTGCTGGCAATCTGCAAACAGGAACACAAAAAGGGAACTGCTCTCCATGGACAGAGCTGAAGAAGAAGCCTGGTAGGAGATCCTGGCAACTGCTCATCTGCCATTTCCTTCAGAAGCAGCATTTTCACCATTTCACTGCATTTAAGCCTGAAGAGGACATTAGATCACTTTTACTGACTTTTTGTTTCTCATGGACCATTAAGTTTCACCCAGTTAGCCCCGGAGGAAGCCAATAATATAGTTTATTTGAAGACATTTAAGTTCTCTGGAGACTCAACTGCTATGTGCCTCTGTCAGGGAACAGGAGTAGCAGAGACAGTGCTAATACCCAAAGCCCCAACAGTAGTAAAAAAAACTCATTAAATGAAATATCCCCAGATGTTCCCCACAAACGACCCATGGTGTCTGTTGCCGAAGGAGACCAAAAAGCCCAGACGGTCCCTGCCAATCAAGCAGGCCTCTAAAGGCCTTCCCGAACCTGGACATGTCGCAGCAGATGAACTTCTGAGAGACAAGAATCTGCACCCGCCCCACATAAGCTATTCCTCTAACACAAAACTGCAGACGTGAGGATTTGGGGCAAACAAATTCCTGCTCTCTATGGCCAAGATAGGCAGGGAAAGAAAACACAATTTGGAAATTCAGTCTCCAAGACAAGCAGGGATCACCGAAACCCCTGCCCCAAAACATACACCCTACATCACTTATTACAGAAACCAAATCAACAGATGCCTTAAAAAAAACCTCAGAATTAGTGTGGTCAGACTTCGAGTGAAGTACAACAGTCTTCTCCACTCTCTATCTTCTGCAAGCTGTTAAAGCTTGCTAGCCCAGCAGTGCCTGCAGCATCACAGCACGGCACTTCTTTCATCTGCCGGAGCCTCCTGGGACACAGGACCAGACCCTTCCCTCATCCAGATCCGACCTTGAAGCAAGGCAAACTCATGGACAGCTGTAGTGTCAAGGAGCAGCTCCCACGTGTCCGTCTTTGCTCACTTGGAGTGTGCGTGTGCATGTGTGGGAAAGAGAAGGGGGATGTGCAAGGTATTTTTAGCATGTCCTGCCTGGAGGCGACCCTCACGCAGTGATGGAGAACCTGACATCAGGCTGGCGAAGCCGGTGGAGTTTCGATGAAGGAGCACGAGTGTCTGCTTCAATTAGGATCAGCTCAGCTCTCCTCCCAAATGTTTGTCCTCACAGCTCTCCAGTGTGGCGTAGGTGCCAGAGCGCATCTCTTCAGCACATCCCAACGACAACATGTTCCCACAGATTTCTCTAGCAGGGAAAAGCCAAACAGATTCTGCACTCCCCCATCATTCCACGTATGTATTTAGCTGACAGTAGATGTGCCCCATATATTGGATCAGCTGCAAATCAGGCTGATGTGATATCACAAGAAATATATGTTTCTATTTCAAATGTATAAAGGATACAGAAGTGTGGCCCCTTCCATCATTTTCCTGCACTACTGCTGCTCCAGCTGTCTTGGAAGCTGGAAAACAACACTGCTTACATCAAGATCTTTTTTCCTTCCCTCATACTTAAACATTTCATTGAGGTTCATCACTGTTTGTGCTGAAAGATTTAATCCTTAGTTAAACAGTGTTATAATGAAAAAATAGAAAATAAAGAAGAAAACAAATATTTTGCAAAAACTAAATGATCTAACAGTGATATAAAGACTTAGATTGAGACCTAGCTTACAAACGGTAAGTAATCCTTGAGATCAAATTGGATTTGGGATCCAGATTGCTGAGTATAAAGAAACAGAAATGAAGTGGTACTTTTGTCAACAAAAATTAACATCATGGCAGCAGATCCCTCCTCAGGACTCTCAAACATTTGAGCACACTTCTTAATTATAATCGTGGTGATAGAAGACATGGGCTCAGGAATCTGCAGTTGACTTTGATCTCTCTGTCAGAGAAAGGGGCCAGCTGAAAATCACAGCTCACCTACTTCTGTTCTTCGTGTCCTGAAAAGCATTTCTCTTTTTCCACTACAGTATTTTTCTTGCCCAGCCTCACTATAAAACGTAAGAGAAAATTCAAATATCAAAGGTCCCAACTGGATCACTGAGCTTGTTGAAAAAAGGAAGGAAGGAAAGGTAAGTTGTTTGTCAAGACTCCCTGTTTGCTCTGCTTGTTTTTAAAAATATACTCACTCTGAGGAGTGCTAACATTTAGTTGAATGACAGAAAAAATAAGAATTAAATAGAGAATTAAATATAGCTTTTAAATGATGACTATTTATCAGAAAAGGAGATGACACGTGTCTACAGATGCATTAGGAGCTCAAATGGCTTTGCAAACGAAAGCGGGTTTTGTGGTTGGAATTAGGCTGCTCTAGGAGGGACGGCCTGGCCAATAAGGGTCCTGCAGGTACCAGATCAAACTATGTGCAAGGAGAAACTCGTTCAGTGCCAGCTCCATTCATATTTGCTATCTATCTAATCATGAATTTGGTGTTTGCCTGTGATGTGGAGGAAGGGCTGCCTTTCCCTGAGGCTCATCTACTCCAGAACCTTGGGACAGAGACTGTATCTTGCTACATGCCCCTTAACAAGGCCTTATTTTGGGCTCTGGGTGCTGCTGCTCTGCTCCTACACTGTGCAAGATTCATGCTGCCTCCTGCCTTTAACCTTCTGCAGTGTTTCACTTCAGAGGCACAGCTTTTCCAAAGCACTCCCTGCATTCATCACCTTTTTTTTTTCCCTAATATATATATCTATATATATATATCTATATATATCTATATATATAGATATCTATATATATAGATATATATATATAGATATATATATAGATATAAAGGGACCTGGGAAAAAGGCCTGGAAGCTCTTCTGCATTTTCCAGCCCTATGAAAGGCTGTGACCTCTCCACCCTGCTTCATTTTTAACATGGTAGTCTTAAGAGAGATCGTCTTTCTGTGCTTCCTAGNCTAATATATATATAAAAAACAAGGGATCTGGGAAAAAGGCCTGGAAGCTCTTCTGCATTTTCCAGCCCTATGAAAGGCTGTGACCTCTCCACCCTGCTTCATTTTTAACATGGTAGTCTTAAGAGAGATCGTCTTTCTGTGCTTCCTAGAGCTCATGTGTGGCCCATGTGTGGCCCTTGGTTAATACAATCTTTGAAAAGTTTAACCCACATCACCAGCAAGTCTGTGATGGCTTTAGAGCTGCTGGGCAGCCTGGCTTTCTTGCTAGGGGACCCACAGGCTCTGGAAGATCGGCTATCCTTACTTGCACCTAACTCCCTTAATGAGGAAGAAAACCAAGAATTTGCCCTCATTTTGCTCCCCATGCGTGAAGCACAGTCATAAATATTAAAGCAGGATTACTATAGATGGGAAAGTGACAGCTATATTAGAAAAGGAGGTGAAGGATGAGAGCTGAACCAGTTTTGCTTTTGCTGCTTTAGCACACGGTCTTTTATATTATATTGGTCCTTCTGCAAGTGGGGCTGCGCTAGGGAAAGCCAACTCCAGGAGCGGGGCGTAGCGTTCTGCTGGGGTGCACGAGCTGCAACAGTGGTGAAGGAGAGAGCAGCAAAACCACAGCATGTTAATACAGCACATTGCGTGCTGGCTCCTAGGTCAGCACAACATTTAATTCTAGGCTGGAAGAGCTGAATTATTAAAACAGAGTAAAAAGAGGGGAGCAAGGGGGGTGGGGAAGATAAGCGGTGGCAGGAAGCAAATGTGCCACATAAAGAAGAGCTCAGTGCGGATGAAATGTATTTTGTCTTCAATAGCTTCTTTTCTTTCCCTAATGCATTATATCTGTTCACGGCAGTTTTTCTAGACATTAAAGTCTGTGACTATCTTCAGTGCAAGCCTTGGGTTCTGATAAGGATTTTTAAGGGTCTGTTTTGAAGCTGTTGCTGCCAGACTCTGGACTTTCCTTGGAAGGGAGATTCCAAAACAAATATTTCCCCTGCTGGGGTGGAGGGTGTCACCTTCTGCCTAAGACGCACCTTTCCTAATCTTCATCTCATTAATTCTAACTTTGGTCCCACACCCCCTTCCTTATAAAACGGCTCCATAAGTAGACCCAAATTTGCTCTGTGTTTTAACAGATGTGCCAGTTTAGAAGGCAAACTGATCAATCAATCTCTGATGTGCTCCCTGTGAGGAACAACATTCCTGAGACTCGTATAGTTACTGCTAATTGAGAAAATAGCATTTTGATAAATATTCTCAGCTGTGCTGTTTCTGCTTTTTAGGATTATTTCCTGCTCCTATTAACATCACCCTAAGCCATCCCCTTAAGTCTGCTCCAGGTACGGAGCTCATTTATGATAGATGCACTATTTCTTCCAGCTATGTAATGAAGATAATAACCAACATCTTTAACAGCAATCCTGTATCAGTCTCTCTCCTTGCCCCATCAGCTCATTACTTTTTAATTTTTCATCACAATCATGCCTTGTGAGTCTTTATTTTTAATCTACATGATAAAATTCTTTTAAGCCGCTGAATATACTTCTGTAATTTATACAATCAGGACCAAAATTTGTGATTTGCCAGGTTACTGAAGAACAGACTAACTTTCAGCCTGGTTATTTCATGGTGGAAACCACAAAAATATGGTTACACCAAGACAGGGCACGAGAACAACTGAGAGGGAAGGGGCCCCACCTGGTTAGCAGTGACAGCAGGGGCTGCACCAGACCCCTCCAGTCCTGTGTCTATAAGCTGTACTTTCTGCTGCTGCTTTGGGATCTCAGCCAACAGTTAGCAGCACTGAATTCTGACCTGCACACAGAGCTCTTTTCTGATTTTAATAGTTCTCATGGTGGCTTTAAACACTTCCTCTCCCAGGCACTAGCAAACTGCATGACACACACCAAAGGCACCTACCTGGGATAGGGGCAGGGTACGTGCCAGGCTCCGGATCACGCAGCCCGGATCAGTGCACACAGCTGCTCACACTGTGATACCACCTCATGCCCTGAGCCTGCTCTTCCCCATGCAGCCAGAATGGGCCCATTCAGCTTCCTCTCTGCATCTTTCTTTTTTCTTTTTTTTTTCCATTCCTGCTTCTAAATTTCCAGCTTTTAATTGCTTTGTGCTGCAGTGCATAAGCCCTTATCCTTGCACGCCACTAAGCTAACACAACAAACTTGCAAGTTTTATTGATAGCAGTCTGGAAATTAAGAGCTTAATTTATTCATATCCCACCTCTTTCTATTCAAAGGGGGCAAGCAACCTGACAAAACACATGCACACACACCCTCTACAACGAGCCCTTCCTCCAGCCCGGGCACCTCCTGAGTGCACATTTCCTCAGCTGCAAGCGATGAGCTGCTTGGCATCAAACCTGTAATGCTCCTCGGCCTCCAGAGTCAGCTGCACCCGGACGAAGCAGGTGTGAAACTCTGTTAGGTCAGTCCTAGCACGTCCACCTCTTAATCCCTGCATTGTAAGCAGATGATGAGTGATCTTTGCATTTTCTTAAACAGTGACTCCCTTTCTTGATAGTNGTTAGGTCAAACTGGGCAGAGTCCTAGCACGTCCACCTCTTAATCCTTGCATTGTAAGCAGATGATGAGTGATCTTTGCATTTTCTTAAACAGTGACTCCATTTCTTGATAGGTTTTTTTTTTTAAGTTAACAAGAGAAAAAAAATACAAAAACCAGAAATACAACTGTTTTTAAACTGCAGGGGTGCACATGCTTCAAAGAGCAAGGGGCTCTGGTGTGTCCTGAGCGCCCGGGTGGGCTGCATGGGCACTGAGGTGGAGTCCCAGTGGCTCAGGGTCACCCCTGTCCCATTGCTCTCCATGCAGAAGTACCTGCCACAGATGCCACCGTGGCTGTGTATGTGCTGGTAGGATGCAGGGCATGATCCTGTGTGAAGTACTGTGAGAGAGAGGTTTTAAATAACAATAAAGCAAGCCCTTGAATAGCCTCCTTGGAATAGGGAATTACCTTCCCAGCAGAGAGGGATGATATGGCTGGCTACCCACGGAAAGTAAAACAAAGGAGAAGGAGGGACCGAAAGGGAGAGGCAAGGAATTTTCCCAACCTACTCAATTTTTATGTAGCAATGATCTCTTGTGTGTGCTGTGCTTTAAAGTATCACTGAGCCTGTGAGAGGGGTTGGCCGATGCAGGCTGCCAGAGGGCACACACACCTTTCCCTCTGGTGGCAACTTCTCCTTGGCCTTTCTAGCATTTGACTTCCCATTCATTTAAGAATAAAAGGCCCCGGACCAAAGGCGTAGGGCTCAAGGTGTGAGGTGGGAAAGCATCTCTAACCTCCCCTCGCCCCAGAAACAGCCTCTCTGGTCCTCGGAGCCAGAGCCAGGACACGAAGGAGGAACTTGGGTTTATCCAGGACAAGGAGTTCTTCAAAGAAAACCTCTCACGTATGTGACAGTGTCTTGTCCTTAGGGGTCTGAAGTGGGATGCGGCATTCATCATGGGTATCTGCCACTTTATTTATGAACATTCGTGTAAATATATATATATATGCACACACATATTAAGGCTGCATTACAGGCAGCTGCTAAGATAGCAGACAAAACTCTTCATGTGCCATCACTGATGCCAAACCACTAAGTTTTCTGCAATAAATGGAGCCCTTGGAATCTTCTGAAAAAAAGGAAGCACCAAAAGTACAAACCCAGCAAGCTATACCTGGCATGCAAGGGTTGACTCTCAATAACAGAACCCTTTTGTATCACTAGGTGTATATTATATTCATCTAAGCTTTGTGAAAGCACAAGTGGTTTTGAAACGCCATTTAACACCTCAGCAAGGGCTGAGGTAGGTGCAGAATGACAAAGTCCTTTGACATCCGAGAGCGCTGGCTTTTGTGGGTTTAAGTGCCTCCCTCAGCGGTTCTTTGCTATAGTCATTTGTTGAAGGGTTTTTATTTTTATTTTTATTTTTCACATTAATGTTCCATTCCATTGTGTTCATAGCTTTCTTCTGGCCTACTTAATGTCAGGGGGAATATTACCATTTCTTCCCTGACATTAGAACAGCTTTAATCCTGTCTGCATTGCAAGGGCAATAAATGATAATAGCTACCAGACTTTTATTTCTGCAATGCTCTGAGCATCAGGTTTTCAAAAAATCCCAAACAAACAAGTTTGAGCTTGGGATCTTTTAAACCTGGTGGGAGACTGTGTTGTCTGGGGAGCAGGAATACAGAACTGTGACAGATGGCAAGATCTGGACCTATGATTTGTAATTTTATGGTCTCTGGTGAAACTTCTGTGCAAATTCCTTGTTGTGGGTGGTGGAACAAACAGTTTACATGAGGTGCATCTAGATAATGTGCACAGATGGAGCCTCTACGGAGCGGTGATGCTTGTTACAGGGCTGCTGGGCACAGCCGTGGTGCGGAGAGCAGCCTCCCTCCTGCAGGTGCTAACAGCAGAGACGGGGGAGCGGGGAGCGCTCTGCTTTCTGCCCCACCACTGCTAGGGTTAGCCTTGGCGCCCCAGCGCCCGTGTGACCAAAATACCAAGTCAACACAACCACACACCTGGCTACCCAGCAAGGATTTAATTGGAAATAAACTGGAATCCAAGATATTCCTGAGCGTGTGAAGTCTCTGTCATCTTACCAACATGCCAGAGGAGCCTTTTAGAATTACAGTCTTATGATCCTGCTCTTGGATCCCTAAAAATCATCTCTCACAACAAACACTGAAATCGCCATCGCTCTGCCTAGAGGGAGGGCCACGAGGCAGGAGCAGCTGCTGAGTGTTTCATCCATCATAAGGAACCATCCCAAGTGCTCACCTTTCGCCTGACTCGTCTCGTTGCGTACAAACAGTCCCTACTCTCCTCTACCAATTTCCATTCTGGAAGAGTTTCTGAGCTCATGACGAAAGAGCCTCTCTAGAGAGCTGCAGAGAGCAAGAGAGATCATGTAAAACATTCTGCATAAATGCAAATCGCAGGGAGGCCAGCAAGAGCGCAGGAAGGAAAGCTGTCAGAAACCTGGGGTCATTCATCGCTTGTACAGTGACGTGGTACATACACACGCGGCTTCTGTCTCAGCGGTTATTCAGTGTAAACCAAGGAGCATAACAAGATTTAGGCAGCTACTGAGAAAACCCCTCAGCTCCTCAGTTGAAATTTTGCCCATAAAATACTTTTTTAGGCAGAAAAGCTGTGGCAGGCAGTGAGGATACTGGTTTGTACCACTTGCCCCAAGTGCCAGAGAGACTCCTTCACTATTCACCAGGTCTTGAACAAGTCCCTTGCCGATGTCGCGGGGAGATGACTCTGAAAAAATACACTGGTGTGTGAAACTGGAGGGAGCTGCCAGCCACGCTGGGTCATGCAGGTCTTCAACAGGGGAATGCCGGGAGCACTGTTTTTTTCAAGGAGCAGAAATACTCCCTGGATCTAGCAAATATTTCTGAAGTGCAAGACACAACTGCTCAGACTAACTTCCTATAAGGAAAACTGGGAAAACTGCACTGGGTAAATGACTCAAACAATACATTCAAAGTGGGCTAGATGCATAATTAAGCTAATTAAGGTATCATTTATTGTAGAAACCTCCAAAGGAAAGTGAAGGAGGAACTGCAGGTACAAGCAAGGTTTTCCAGGGCAGAAGTTGCTGCCAGCAATGGCAAAACCACACACGACACAGGCTTGGTCTGGAACGAACAACGTGGCTCTGGCACAGATTCCTCTGGGTGTGCACAGAAAGGCAGGGGTGCAATGTGAAAGCCTGTGATTTGCATCTTCAAGGTTGTCCTAGCTAAACGATTGAGGGCTGTCATTTTCTTTCTTATTTCTCTACTGCAACACACTATAGCAGAGAGGAACGTGTAGCCTTCGCTCTGTATCCTGACCCTCCTTTTAGAGAAGAGGTTAATTTCTCTGGGAAAGAAATGAATTTTGACTGCTTCTGTATAACACGGCTGTGAACATCTGCGGCACATTTCCTAGCTATTCAGTGTGAGCGTTTCCTTACACTATCAGTCCTGACAGCAGAGTGGAATCAGTTGAGAACCTCAATAGCATTTCCAAAATACATTTAAATGAATAAGCCAACTAGCACTTCCCTTAAAGAAGAGGTGTTGGAATCATCTTAAAGTGATTTGTTATCTAGGCGCACAAGGAAGCCCTATGATGTATGCAACCTTTTAAATTTGGGCTCTAACTCACATAAATGGCAAGGATGCTCCTACAAAGCCGGTCTCCTGGGATGGCATTTGTCAGGGCACTCTGAAATCTGAAGCTTTCTGTACTGCCTGTTGAGTTGACCTAGACTGGAAGAATTGAGGTGTTACGTGGGTGGGTTTGGGTGCTGAAAGGTGCCCCAAGCCTGCGTGTGTGGGTGCTTTGCAGCTCTTGGTGGCACTGCTATATGGACATGTGGCCGTTCCACAGCTGCTTGCACTGCCCTGCAGTCTCCCAGAGGACGAGAGGAGTAACAAGAAAATCATTCACTTCCTGCTCACTCAAAACTAATCGTTTATGTAGGGATAATACAGATTAGACATCTAGGAAACCCTTTCTTCAGCGTAGAGCTGTTGTCTGTGTTACAGTCCCCCTGGTAACTACATTGAGGCCAGTGGAATTGCACTAGGTCTATATGTGGTCTAGTTTTGTCAGCTGTGAAACACAACATCTTTCCTGAGCGAGGCTGCAGGGACACAGGACCTGATTTGGCTGTGCAGTCAGCTGTGACTTGCTTGTGAAGTGTCCTTGATTCACGTCTGCTTGAGCACTGGTCAACAAGGTCCTCCTCAGAAGCATTGTTAGGCATGAAACCAAAGGGAATTTGTGATAAAAGAATCTTAAAAAACTTCTGACATTCTTATTGGAAAATCCTTCAAAGGAAATGCGTGGGAAATAACAGAAACCTGAGGAGATGTGAGAGTTGGGAGGGTATAAAGGGGACAGAGGGAAGGAGATCCAAGTTTTGGGTCCATTCATGGCGGAATAGCCAGCCTAATTTCAAAATCAAGCTGGGTTTTAAAAGAAAATAAAAGAAAAAGATGAAAAAGAGTGTGAAATGGGAAGGGGAGCTGGGTGCAGGAATCCAGAGATCCAAGGACTTCATGCCTGTTCTAAAAAGCTGGGGAATGGAAATGGACTGCTAACTTGCAGCTTACTCGGTCCTTTTTGAGTGCACAGAGACAAGAACACTTCATCCCTCTTGAACACTGCCCAGGCTTTGTTGAGAAGGAATTTTTCAAACCTCACTAGTTGAGGCCAGGCAGTCTATCCTCCATGAAGGGTTTGGACCTCATTTCTCAGTCGGAAAGAGGGAGGTATGCACTTGTACAAGGCCACACAACAATCCTGGGGAAGAGCCAAGTCCCTCCCCACTCAGCTGTGACCATGGAAATACTCTTCCTCTCCTTCTTCTTCTCCCTCATCCACAGCCATAGACAGAAGATCTGGGAATCAGCTTGTCTGTGCTGTTTTTAGTACAGATTCACTATTTCCACACAAAATGAGCATGAGAGGTTAACAGAGGGACCTCAGTGAGCTGGGAGCCACCCTGGCCACAAACAGCACATGGGGACTCATCTCCAGGAGTTTCAGAGGACCAAGAGTGAGTGAAGCCCTCTGTGACATTCTTGTTAGACTGTCTTGACTCCTACACTGAAAAGATTGTGTGTTCTGCTCCCCCTGACCGGCTCCTAAGAGTTCCCTTCTGCATGCGAGTGGTAAAGGAAGAGTTCACCTTCCCCCAGACCTTGCCAGAGAGGCCAACAAGGTGAACAGAAATGGTCTAAGAATCCAGGTGTGGGAACGAAAGCCATCTCTGTTCACCTTTGTTCTGGAAAGCTCTTTTGGCAAAAGACAAAATAGAGAATGGGTCCTGGGCATGCACCATGCTCACAGCCCTGACCCTGCTTGTTCCTCCAGCCCATCTTTATTTGTGGTAGGGACCGTGCTGCCAGCAGAGCAAAGCAGCCCAGCAGCAGGCGCGATGCTCCTCTCCCAGCACACGCAGCCTTGGCACCTCACCCAAGAGCTGGGGATTCTGTGACCAGCTGTTGAGTGGGCACTTCGAAATGGAGCTCATGTACTGGCTTTTAAACTAATTCCATTGCAATTTCTCTCATGGCCCAGCCTCATTCCCCGCGGCTGATTCCTGCTGGGTTGAAGGTTTCTGAAAGGGGGAAGGGCAAAGGAAAGGCTGGAGACCTTCCCAGAACAAAACTATGGCCCCCAAATGCCGCTTCTTTGGCTGCCTCTAGCTTATTTCATGATTTGTTAACTTCTGAAGCCAGAAAGCCATCTCATCGCCATGGCCTGGCCTGGCTTCCAGCAGGGCACAGGGGGCTGCATGCCCAGCTGGTGGCTGGGCTTGTGCAGGCTCTGGTTTCTGGGCCACACGGTGCATCTGGCCACCCTGTCTAAAACTGTTTAACACTGAAATACCTGTTGGAATGAAGCAGGTCTCTAAGATACATAGATCCCATTTGATAGAGAATCTTCCCTATATTTTGGGAATTTGTTCCTACAGGATTTTTTTGGCTGGTGCAGAAATGAGACTGTTTTGAGATCTTCTGCAGTCTCTTTTTATTTATGCAGCACCTAGTACCTAGTCTACAGCTATTTATGCTTTAGCCTTCTTTCTTACAAAATAAATATATTCCTGAAAGCCAGAAAGCAATTGACCACCTTGCAGTGATCTTCCAAACTGCAAACATTCAAATGGTCTGCTGGGCGAGCAAAGGATCACCATTTTTATTAAGAAAAGTCACCCTGTGTACCCACCTATTTTAGTGCATTTTTTTCATACAAAGCTCCGTAGGTTTTACTTTAAATGTTTCTGGGATAAATCTAATGCTGAACTGCTCCAATTCAGGCATACTGCAGACAATAAAGCTAACTAAAATTGTCCTCACCACTTTTTTTTTTTCTCCTCCAAATGAAAACAGGTTTGATCAAAAAGAGGAAGTTGCTGATTTTGACAAAACACCCTGATTTTCTAACAGAAAAGTGTAAGCGGGACAAAGTTTTAATGTTCAGTCAAGATGTTTGGAAATAAAATAAGTGTCAGTGAAATCAGCACTGCTGCCCTGGTCGCAGCCTGAAAACTGCTCTAATATTGCTGCGACTGCCCTTCCCACGGAGAGGAGAGACCCTGCGGGCAGCAGAGACACCCGAGGGCACAGCGGGGGGATACGGGGTCAGCGCTCGCACGGGCGGGAAGCCCAGCGGCTCTCGGAGCCCTGTTTCCCAAGGAAAAGTGCTCCGGAAAAACATGTAAAATCTGCCCTGTGCCTGGCCAGCCCCAGCTCAGCAGGGCGCAGCTCCTGGTCTCGCCCTGCTCACAGGGTCCCGGTTCCCGCTGTGTCCACGGGTATCGGAGCTGTCAGCCTTCTCCTCCCGGCTGTCTCACGGCTGCTAATCCTCCTCCTGCTACAGTAATGCCTCTCACTGCATTACAGCTTAATCCCCACTTTGTCACCCACACCGTAAGCCCTCCGCGCCAGGCTCCGCAGTGCTCCGCGCTCCTTCCCACCTAATGTCTCTTTCCCTGTAACCCTCGTCCTGCAGGCAGGCATCCTCCGAGCATCACCGAGGCACATCCATGGCCACAGGCACATGCACTGTCCCAAATGGGTCCCTGTGGGTGCTGAGTACAGGCACCTGCTGGCACCTGCACAGTGTGAGCCCCCCGAATCCCCTTTGCTGCACACTGAGCTCCAATCCTGCTCACCACAGCGTACCCACGTTGGCACATGGCACCCGTGCTGGCACAAGGGCACATGCTTGTGCACACACACACTAATGCCCCTTTAGCTGAGCTGTTCCTTCCACGGCCGCAATCCTTATCACCCCGCGGCCAGACGCAGGAGCTCGGCTCTCTGCATGGCACACGCAGCAACCCGCTTATCTGCTCTCCCTGANCACACTAATCCCGCATTAGCTGAGCCCTTCCTTCCACGGCTACACTGCAATCCTTATCGCCCTGTGGCCAGACGCAGGAGCTCGGCTCTCTGCATGGCACACGCAGCAACCCGCTTATCTGCTCTCCCTGATACATGCGCACACTTTTCTCACTTTCTCACACAGACTAATCCTTCTCAGTGTCACGTACCTCAAAATCCTCCTTACAACACCCCCTCACACACTGAGTAATCCCTTTCGGAGGGCCTCGCACACGCGGCCCTGCGTACGATATCCCTCCGCACACATGCACAGCCGCATGCAGTGTCCCACAGCGCTTCATGCGCTCACAAACTCTTTTGTACGTCATACACATACCACGATCTTCCTCCTGAAACACATTTTCCATGGACACACGCATGTGAACCTGCCATCAGCACTTTTTTTACCCAGAACAACTAATGTACATAAGATATTTGGGTGGGTAAAACCCCAGGCGTACAGGTAACCCTCCAGAAAAACGGAGAGCTTGTCTCAGAAGAAGAGGTTAAAAAGCTCTGACACATTCAGCCCCGGAGAACAAAGGCTGAGAGGGGAGAGGGCTGCAGTCTATAAAACCATCATAGGAGTAAACACTAGCAAAGAGCTATTGATGCTAGAGGACAACATTGGCATGAGAACAAGCGAGAATAAACTAGTCACAAATAACTGCAGGCTGCAAACCACAGAGATTTGTAACCACCAAAGGAGAGCCGCTCTGGAATTGCTTCCCAAAGAGAGCAGCGGAGCGAAACCAGCGCAGGCTTTCATGCGGAGCCGTGGCGCTTGCTGCGGGGAGCACAGCCTGGTGCCGGAGGCGCCTTCCCGAGGTCCCTGTGTGCTCCCGGCTCCCATCCTCACCCTCCTGCAGCGGGAGCTGGGCGGAACGTCCCTCACGGTGCGGCAGGCGCCAGCTGCGGGCACAGCACCCGGGCATTGACTTTGTAGCACCAGGAAAACGCGCTCATATTTCCTCGGCACACATTTACATTCCCAGAGTCTCCCGCCTTCACTGCTGCGCTGTCTCTGGATACACCGAACACCTGACATGTCTGATAGAATGACACATCTGTAAAGCAGATACAAAAAACACAAGGAAGTGAATATTCAGTGGACTAGCACTGCTGCTGCATAAGCTGCTCCCTCCCAGGAGCGAGGGCGCCTAATGCTTTTCTCGCCTACACCGGTGTACAGCAAATGACGGGGACACCGGCTGTGCCGTGCAAGAAAGGAATCAGATATGAAGTTGCCTTCTACTCGCGCGGAGATGAAACCACCTCCTCTGAAAGGCGCACAGACGCGAGGGCGCTCGGAAGCGCCCGCACGCGCCACGGCATCAGCCCTGCCCTGCGGGGCCGGCGTCTCCACGCTGCCCTGGTCAGCGGCTGCGGCAGCGGCGAAGGGCTATAGCAATACTTACTCCTTCATTCCAAAGGGTAGCACACACACACAAACGTTTTCAGGGTTTTCCTCCTGAGAGAAGTCTCAAAATGAAACAAGAATGGTTAGCTTAGTATCACTTTAGGTTGTCTCAAATTATGTTCATTTTGATAAGCAGAACTGATAAAAATAGTATTTTTCTCTATTCTAAAATTTCTATTCATTTTCCCTCTGTCCATGAAAAAAAAAGGCAACACAGAGAAAAATATGAAAATAGGTGGAGATTGGCATCACACTCTGCTGCTTCTTTTTTCCTGTTTTCCAACTGGTAGGTGGGAGGTAAGTGGCAAACTGGTAAAAAAGTGTGAGCATACATTGAAATCTCCACATTTACCTTTTATTTCAGATTTGCAATAGCAAAATGATAGTAAACATTTATTGAAACTACTGTTTTCTTAAGGGGGAAAATTCTTTCCTGACAAAGACTCATTTTGAATGGTAAATTTTTCTATGCATTTTCAACCATTTCTAGGTGGAAATCTGGGATTACCTGCAGTGACGCAGGGTGCAGCAATGCTTTGGTGTGGGGACTCATTGGGGTCTCTTCTTACCTTTGTGCAATGAGATGCTGGGGGCTATCCCTGGCCACAACTCAATGACAGACAGCACTAGCTTTTTTAAAATAAGAAAATGGGGTATTGTGAACATTAATTCACCCTGCAACAAACGAGCAAACAGAAACGCCACCAGCCTGGGCCTGAGTCCAGACTAAGAGACAGCAAAGGGAGCCCAAGACTGGAAGGGTTACGGGAGGGACAGGAGATAAGATCACTGATCCCAAGGAAACTCTGTCAACATACATTGGCTGAGGGTTGGTCTCACTTTCTTTCCTTTGAAATGTACTCTCTCATCCTCTTTTCTTTGCTCCTTTTATGAATTATATTGTGTTCACAGCGCTATTTTCTGATTTAGTTTATCCTCTCATTCTCTATTGGAGTTTTGTCTCTCTGCTCCTGTGCTCTTTCCTGCATGAAACAGGAGAAAATAACGTTCAACAAAGAGTCAGCTGTAATGATGATGGCATTAAAGTGACCTTGAGATGAGAGAGGTTACTCTTCTGCTCTAGCAAAAAGATCTTCAGCAAAGACTCACAACTAAAAGGAGGACCAAAGGAGATGGATTCCAGAAGACAGTTGAGAGATGAAGCTTGGTTAAAGAAAGACAAAACTAAAACTGTGGTGTATGAAAAAAACAACTCATGAATATATGAAGAGAAAAATAAACAAGCTGAAAAGATTCTGTAATAGGGAAAACAATTATATCAAAATCAGCACCATTCAATGTCTAGGAACGTACTCAAGCAAGAACTGCAGAGACACTAGGAAGGACAAACTTTATAGGATCAATTGCCTAGTCTAACTTAATCCAGAAAAGCTGCCTGTAATAAGTAGAGTTCTTTTGGGATTGAAATCATATTTCACTGCCTCTCTTTCATCGAATTGATATAATTTCACTTGGCTAATAGAATTAAGAATATATTGACATATTATAGTCTTGGTCTTTGAAAGTCCTAAATGACAACTTGCACTGCTTGGTTCATTGCTTCTAGAGAAGGTGAGTGCTTGAAGTGAAGACCAAAAGAACAGAAGTGTAGTGAAAGTTTCAGTACTTTGTGATAAATATTAAATATCTTGTTCTGAATCCTCCTGCCCCAAAACATGACATTACCTCTTTATGCAATGACATGAAACATAAACATCCTTCATACTCCTGTTGTCTCTTAAAAAAAAAGTGGCATTTGCTAATGAGGCCATAAATATTGATGTCTTTCTCAGGTCCCCCAGAGTCCTATCATTTCTGCAACTGACTGATTAATAATAGATTAAACACTTTAGATTTGCTTACTCTGGGCTTCGTAACTTAAGTGCATCTGCTGTGTTGGTAACAGAAGGGCCTGGGACGGATGGCTCTGGCAGACATTCAGCAGAGGAATATGGCAGCAGTCTACAAATACCTTCAAGGGCCAAAACTCAACCAAAATCTGCAGAGGGATATCAGAGTAATTCAGTGAGAAGCTTCAAAATGTGTTTACTACAGATAAGATTTTATGTCTTTGGAATATCTGCAGTATTTACTATGTTATGAGTCCACATGACATTGCTCAGTAGACGTATAATAAACTTCGGATGTGCCATGTGCCTTTCATTCAGTGAGCTCAAAGCAGCCTCTGGCTGTGCTGTTTGAAGGGCCCATTTGGGCTGGTTTCAGATGTGCTGAGCAGCAGTGATTGGTCAGCACCTGCCAGAAACCGACTTCAAGGGACTTTTTGGGAGTCAGATGATGAGTCTGTATCAAAGCTGATAAAGGAACCAGGTGTTCCTGGCTTCTAAGCTCATGTTCAAATCCACTGGAGACTGCTGACTCAGAGGATTTGTTCCAGCTCTGCAAGCCATGAAACACCACAGAAAGTACCTGGTGCAACTCCCCTTGTTGATATAATTAATAACCTCATACACAGTGCTCTATTAAAAGGACCTGCAAGGCTATGTGGAAAGTCCCATCTGCTCTCTTCCGCGCTGAATTCAGTGCAAGCTTTGCTGTTCACAAGTGCTTGGCATGCCAGCATTGCACAGGAGTGTTTAATAACCTTCATCTTTAAGAGGGCAGAAATAGCCAAATCATTGAGGGATGTAACCGTGATTGTCTCAGGGCCGAATTCAACCTGTGTTGTTTTGATGGTGAAAATCACTCCCAGGATCCAGGTAGGTCATCTGCTTTCAAGTAAAGGGCAAAGACATAAAGATGCTACATTGCCCTGAGGAGCCTCTCCTCTTCCTCCTCTTTTTTTTTTTTTTTTCTTTTTTTGCTTGTTTGTTTGTTTTTTGTTGTTGTGTGTGTGAAACTGAATTAAATACACAGGCTGGTAGAGGCAGGTTATGCTCATACACTGCTGCTGGGCCACAGCGAAGAGGGCTGAGGGACTGCATGGGGCCTCACTGCACCCTCCTCATGGGATGATCTGGCTCACGACCCCTCCATGAACAGCCTGAATTCCCTGTGGAATCACTGAGGAGTCTCTGAGCACTCCAGGCTGCTTTCCCTGCTCTGATGCTCTGCTCTGGCTCCAGGGAAAGCGATGCTGACCTTAGGTCTCTTGTCCCACAGAGACAGCCCAAACCCTTCACACATGGTTGAGGAGTGTTAAATGATAACAGAGGAATCCATGGAAAAACGTCTTCTTTGTGGAGGCCCCTGAGGACNGACCTTAGGACTCTTGTCCCACAGAGACAGCCCAAACTGGTTAAGGAGTGTTAAATGATAACAGAGGAATCCATGGAAAAACGTCTTCTTTGTGGAGGCCCCTGAGGACTCTCTGTCTGGATTTTCTGTTTTCTCTTCAAGTCTTTGCACACAATTCTAAAAAGTCAAAACTAAGTCAGAGCAATTCCCCAAATGCTCCGGAGAAAATCACAGCGGATCAGCCCTCTGCCCACACACACGTGCAGACACAGGATTAGCTGTGTCCAGCAACGCAGCTGAGCAGATGCTGAACTCTGAACGCAAGTGGGGATGGAGAAGACAGTAGCTGGCAGCAGCCCACGTGCTGCCTCTGTGCCCAGCCTGGCCAGGCTGAGCAGCACAGCTCAGCCCAGCTTAGCACAGCCCAGCACTGCACAGTACAGCACAGCCCTGAGCGCCAGGGCACGCCGGGCTCTGCACGCTCTGCAGCACCAGGATTGACCAGCATTTGCTCCCACCAAGCTCAGTGTCTTCGCTGGGTTGTTTCTCTTGCAAGTGCTGTGTGTACAGCCTGCCCACACCCATTACAGCAACATTACGGACTCACATGTACCCTTCGGTGAAATGTGTAAACAGCTTCTGTGGGTTTTCCTTTTGGAATCATAGAATGCCTAAGGTTGGAAGGGACCTCTAGAGGTCATCCAGTCTAACCTCCCTGCACGCGCATGGATTGCTTCAGATTTCTTTCCTTCCTAACAAGCAAGGTCTTCTCTGCTACCACACAGATTTGCAACTGTGCATTCCTTGACATAAGCTGCTCCGTGCTCAGAAGACATCTCTAATGAAGTACATCTCGTCAGGATTCCCGTGTCTCAGAGAAGAGTGCCAAGGGGGGCAGGACAGCACAGAGCCCAAGCTGACATTGCCACGGAGTAGCTAAGTAGCTCCCTGCCTGTTCCCTAGGCAGAAGCTCTGGTGCTGCAACAGGCAGCTCTGCTCACTGCTCTGCAGCAAACTGACAGAGATCAGGTGTCTGCTGCTTTCTGCTTTCCCGACCAGGGTGTCTGCAGGGTGCACGTGGAGCTGAGATAGCACCGCAGGACGGCTCAGCTCAGGAGAATGGGAGGAGTGATGCTTCCCATGGAAATACACGCAGATGTCAAAAGGGACAGGGTGGCCTTATTTAAATTCCCGGATTTGACAACAAGCTTAACCAGCAGGAAAGCTCATTTTTGATCCTATAAGAATGATGCCACATACAACGTCAAAAGAGATGGTCTAGAGAGAAGTGGTACCAAATGCACAGGAACAATCCTAGTGGGGAAATATGATGTAAAAAGATTTCACCTTGATCCTTCTCCCAGGGAATTAGTTAAATCCCAAGTGATGCTTGTGTTCTGGCTGCTTTTCAGCACACGCAACCCAGAAATGCAACCTCAGTCTTGCACATGCAGTTGCAGAGAGACACGTTAACCTGCTAACATGGGAAATGATCACAGCTTCAAATACAGGGACATCAGAGGAGCCATCCCACTGGCTGTCACTTTGGGGCTCTACTCCTGGAATTAGAAATCTGCCTTTCTATCCTCCCTTCAACCCCGGGGAGGCAAACACCAAGACTAACACAAGACACTAGAACATTTCTATGTCATTTTGCTGAACATGAAGCCAACACTATTTGGAAAGACAGGAAGCCCAGAAAGCCTCTGGAATCACCATTGTAATTTTTCCCGGCTACCTGCTACCGGTCGGGACACAAACTTTTGAGGCAGGTTTGGCCCAGGTGTTGGTGGCAATCTGCTTTCAGGGCAGAGGTGGAAGGAGGTCTTTGTAGAAGCAGATGCCACTGTTTGTGTTTATTCATTAGCTTGCATACCACCATGTCTACAGCAGCCCAGAGCTTTCCTATGTGGTGAACTACAGGTCTTTCTTTTTATATAATCCCTCATCTAGCTTTTTTTGCAGAAATTCAGCCAAAGAAAACACGATGTTGGATTTTTAGTCCCTTACCCTTGGGCCTCATTATCCATGTCTCCAACCTTATTTATTTACATTTCAAGAGAGAGGTTGGCAGAGAAGCAAAAACATGAAGGCTGCACTGCAAACTGTGATCAGCCACAGTTTTCTGTGTACAAAATCCTGCATCTCATTCTGCAGAGACAGGAGATGTGGCAAGAAAGGCAACTCACAGATTCTGGATTGCATCTCCTTCAGCTCCATTTCTTGCCTTATATTTATACTATTTCTCTTCAAAATCAAACTCACCAAAAGGCTCCCCCAACCTCTTCATCCTGATGCTCCATTTCATTTCTCTTGTTTCTGTTTCTTATCTCTCTTTTTTTTTCTGATCTTCAGCAGGGAGGACATGAGGAGGAACAGAGTTCATGCTTTGCCTCTCCTCCACTTTGAACCACCTCATGTTCACACTGCTCCTGTTGCCACTTCTTCAGTCCCCTTATGAACTTTTCTTCTGCAACATCTTAAACTTTTCCTTTTAAAAATACTGCAAACACCTGCCCTCCTGCCAAGCTGCCATTGGCAGATGGAAGTATCTCCTTGCACATCTTCATCAATTATAGTGCAGGATGAGCAAGCTGCAGAATGACCCCTACCTATAGTAAAAGACCAAATACCCTCAGGATGAAAAGAGAGGGAGAAAAGAGCAGAAGAGAAGAGCAGAGAACCACCATGCCAAACGACCATTCTCTGATGTTCACGTGCCTTTTCTCCACAACACAGGAGAACCTTAATGATACACAAGGGACACATCGGCTGAATACAAAAACTTGACCAGGAATGGGTGTGTAGGAGACTCCAGCTTCCCACAAGGAACCCACTAGTTCTCAACAGCCTCTACTCCTCTGTCTCTGTTACCTCGTTTTCAAGGTTCCTAGAAAACCAGTGGTAAACGTAAACAAAGAGAGAAACCGTTTGCCCAAAGCAGGACAGAATGAATT
>VWPW01029560.1:0-13751 GCA_013389825.1 Crypturellus undulatus
AAGTTGAAGTCCCCCATGAGAACCAGATGTCTGCATGCAAGAGAAGCTGTTCTTATGTTTTTATCCATTCAACATCCAAAAACATCCAATTAAAATTCCCAAATTCAATTAACCTCCAGTTCCATCAGCTTGCTGAAATCCCAACTTTTTTTCTTTCCTTCCATAGAAAAGAATTCATTTTGTAGCAACTTAGGAGGTTGTTCAGTAGACATCAGCAGAAAAATTCTGGCATTCTTAGGGATATTTTCTTGGGTGTGTTTCTGGGAATAAACTATCCTTCCTGCTTTTTTTCAGAGACAGTATTTCTTCGTTACTTCCTCATTGCTGTGTGTATGCCTGGTGACAGAGCATGACATGTTTTCAATCAAATAGTTGATGCTTGCCACTGCTGCTTTAGAAAAATGTTACAAAGGGATTCTCAAATCCATGAAAACTTTACTCAGAGAGGCACACATGATCTCGAAAAGCTTATCAGGACAGTAACTAAACACCATTGCAATTGTAGAAGAGATCAGTTATGCTGAGAAAACACTGATGGTGGCAAAGGTATAAGCAACAACTTTATGGAGCGATCCCAGAATCTCTAAAGTTCAAGAAGAAATCATTTGGATTTGCATTCTCTCTTTGAGCTCATTTTTTGGATTAGCTTTCAGAGCTCTGAAATAAATCCAAAATTTGGAGGATTCAAGATGTAGAGATCCCAAATTTAGAAGACTGGCTGGCCTTCAAGTATCCACAACAGGCAAATGTAAAGTTGTGATTTCAAATATTTGAGGAATTATTTATTTCATTTGGGTTGTCTAATTATTAACTGCCACCTGTGCATGGTGCTCAGCTATCCGCACGGTAACAGCTGTACGTATGTTCAAATGGGTGTAGGGATTTCATTATGCTCGTTCTCAGGCCCTAGGGAGGGCAGAGTGTGAATAGTGCCCACCCTCTGTAGTGCTCTGTAGTGCCTCTTGTAGTGCCTCTGTAGTGCTTTCAGACATTAAAGAGCCAAGCAGGAGGAAGAAGCAGTATGTTCCACTACATGTTGCACTTAGTTCATAGTGCCAAGACCAGAGCTGGGGATACAGCAGGCAGAATCAGCATTGGAGTCCCCTGAGTATGTGGGGTTTTGTAGAGTTGCCAGAAGCTGGAGGGTAGCGAGCCAAGAGGAGGGTTTGGGAAGAGGCTTTGCTTCCTGTTAGAAGGTTAATGCATTAGAAAGAACAGAACAAATTGACCCTGGGGATCCTGACAAATCCTGTGTCTCTGCCTCTGATGGTCATATATTTCTGAAGTGCTACTTTATGCCTGATTTTGCATGCTTCTGCAGTGGACTTATGACAACCTTTGGGCTGCATCCCAGGAGAAAGCTTATGTCCATGTTGCTCTTCATGTGTCTGGTTTTTGGAGCCACTTTCATGGATTTTGTCTGTCCTTGTGCCAATGTCATGTGATTACAAGTACGTCCCGTGAAGAATCCTGACCTTGTCAGTGTTAATTTGAAAATCGTGCAATGCAGCAAAACAAAGCTGTGAATGTATTGTGCGCCAGCTTAGTCATGTTAATTAAAGTTAAAATATGGGGGTAAATGTGGCAATGAGGCCACAGCAGTATGGTATCAATGCAAGGATTAATCCCCAGTTCCCAAGATTTTACGTTGCAGCTACACTGGCTGAAGTCCACGTTGCCCCATTTTCGTGATGACCCTAATCCGTGGTAGCACACCTAAGCCACTTCTGGATCTGCTAGCATCAGCTCTGCTTTTATGCATAAACATGTGCTTTATCTGGACATGATTTCCCATAAAGAAAGGATGATCATAAGGGAGTCCCTTTTGGTTTTAAAATCTATTCATCTCTTGAATAGCCCTGCTTTATAAGCATGCATACTTTCTCTACTTGCCCAGAAGCTATGGCTGAGAAACTGGGCGTAATCCTTGCCATTCCCATGCTTGCTGTTGTTTTGACACATCTGATGCAATTATTCACATTCTGTTTCTGCATAGCTTAGAGCACACTTGCACAATGCTGCGTGTAAATGTGTGTCCTTTATGGCCTCCTGGTAAGGCCCTGCCTACTGTGACCAGTGCTGCTTCTATTCGTATGATAAACAGAAAGCTGCAGCCACTTCACATTATTTANTTCAGGTGGTGTTCTTGTTTGCTGAGACTTCTGTGGGGAAAAGGAGCCCAAAAGCAATTGCGGATTTTTCTTTTTTTTTTTTTTTTTTAAGCAGCTAATCTACAGGAAAGGTAAAGAGTTTGAAGTGAAGTTTTACAGTTGCTCTAGGCCCCTGGAAATCTCAGCAGATAAATCTGACAGTTCAGAATCACCAGCCAGAGATTAGCAAAGATCATGAAGTGGGATTAAGATGTGGAAGGCTTGTCACCCGCTGTGTTGCTGCAGGTAACATGCAGTGTAACTCCAGAATTTGGGCTTATAAACAAACTACCTCTGATCCTGTTAAAAAGTGTGAGACTCTCCTCAGGAGCACCAAGGTAATTCTGCCTCCTCAGGGAGAGGGTGGCACAATTTAGAAAGAAGCTCTTTAAAATGTCAGGATCATCTGCTTAATGAATCACTAATTTGTTTGCTGTTTGCACATTCGTAAGAAACTGCTGATGTGTTCAGGCTCCCTCTTTTCCTCAGCAAAAGTCAAATTTGTTGATTATGAAGGCCTTTAATAGCACCATCCAAGCAGAAAGCTCAAAGATTGTATGTTAAATCAAGTCTCTGTGTTGGTCTGTACTATGCTTTCCAATATTTGTATCTTATTTTGCAGCTCTTTGTGCAAGCATAGGAAGAGGAATGTATTTTCTTTACATTTTATCTTTTTGAAACAGGTGTCCTAGACATCCAAGATGCTCCTCCTGTTCACCATGCACAACCAAGGAGTTGTCCCTTCACTGGCACTTTTTCCTTGTACAGCCAACTTTATTTTTAAATTCAAAGCCATTACATTCCCTTAAATCCCAACAGACAGTTAGTAAATTTAGCCCTGATTTTTTCAGTTATAGAAAAGATATTTCCTTTCCTCCTCCACACTAGCAATATCTTTTTTACTTGCTTTTTTTCCTGCATCCACCCCTCCAGTGCATTTCCATGTAAACCAAGCGGACTATGACTTGAGCTGGAGAAGCACACGTTCCTCCCGCCATTCCATTTCTAGCTGGAGGCCTGGGCTTCAGTTCAGGCAGCTCCATGTCCCTAGCTTAAATAGTGAGTCTGCGAATGCAGCTGTTCCTATTTCCCGTCACGTGTGAAATGCAGCAGCGCTACCAACGCACCGGGCTGCATGGTAAGCGCTAGGGACATGGGGTCCTTGGCTGGCTGGCAGCATGGCCTGCTTTGCCACCCGTACTGCGAGAGCCTCATGCCAGCCTGCCCGGTCTCTAACGCTTTTCCATCTAAATGCATTGCCATCTCCTTACCAACTATTGTCTTTCACAAACCATGCAAGTGCATGTTATTTCTTTCTATTATTCTTGCTCTTCTTTCTTTCTATTGATTTCTGTGGAATAGTCTTCTTTTAAAAAGACTTTTTTAAAGGCTTTTTTTAAAAGCTTTTTTTTGGTATAGCATTACAGGTAAAGCTGTCCTAAAGGATACAGGGTTTATGCCAACAAAAGATATTGGATGGCAGTTCCCTCACTAAAAATATTGAAATCTATCATTTTGTCCAGTAGGTTTACAACCATGATAGAGCTTTTGTTTGCATAAGTCAGTGACCTAGGAATCTGCAGAATCACCAGCTTTTCTAATGAAGTGAGTGCTAAAATCCTGCTTGTTTGGTAGGGCTTCCCATATGCCAAGCAGGCATCCTGCAGGTCATGGGGTTACTTGGCCACCACTGAGCAGGACTGAAGATGCCCAGCACTTCATGGGCGCCAGTCTTTTTTAAGTGCAATCTGGCAATATTGCATCATTAGATGGACATCAAAAGAGTGAGTTGGAGCTAAAGAGCAGGAAAGGAGAGATATTTAAGAAACAGCCCAGTGCTTTGCTTCCTAGTGTCTTGTGTGATCATTACCTACCATGAAAAGTGTCCAGCAGAGGAACACACTGGCATTCTGTCCTGCTATCATTTTGCCTTGCACTGGAAGTGATTAGGCAAGGAGCAAAGCAGTGAACAGTCAAGGCGTGTTTAATTGCAATAAATGCAGCACACTCCATCTCAAACCTTGCATAATAGGCATGAAAAGATTATTAGAGTTTTTCTAGGCCTCAGAGTTTCTGGTTAACATTACAAGGATAAAACCAACAGCCCAGGCGGTAGACTACATTTCACTATGCTTATTAAAATCTTGTTATTGTACTTTTGCTACCCTGCATTATTTATCTGCTCCAGATCTTGTTACTGTTATCCTATCACTGAGTGCTCCCATGCTGTTAACAGTCCAGAGGAGTTAGTGTTGCCAAATGTTTCAAAGGATATGACGGTTTTCTATTAGGAAAGTTGCAGTTAAATAAATTACCTGTTGAAAGGGGGAAAGGGATAATCCTTTCCAAGCAATTCTTTAAGAATATTAACATATTTGTTGTGTATCTTTTGTGCATCAAGTTTATCTTTGGAATTTTTTATTTCTAGTTAAGGTTTGCCTTTGGAAGTTTGGCCAGGGTCAACATGCCACATTGCAACCATCAGTTCAGTGCATAAAATAGTATTGTCAGTATGCTCTACAGTAGCTAAATTTCTGTCAAAAATTGGGTTGGGTTGAAAAAAATCCGTATGTCAAAATGGAAGGAAAATGTAAGTGTTTGAATGAAGATGATGGAGAAGACAGACACAAATCTGCAAAGGTACAGATTTGAAGAACCACGCTGGGGTTTTAGCTAGAAAGTGTGGGAACTGAGAATTGGTGAGACAGCCTTCAGCTGGTCTGAGAGCTGAAACTTTCTCAGGCTACCATGTCCTTGAAACCATCTGGATAGATACGGACTGCAGCAAATAAACAACTTAAAGGATGTGAAGATGTGGAAGTCGTTAATGAAGAAGAACTGAGTGGAACAGCGAATCAGGAATCACCATGCAGCCATGATGAGGATGAAGAGTATATAAGACGGACTCAGGGGGGAGGGAATTGCACACGTATGTGCACGCGCGAGTGTGGGGTCTGAAGTGCTGTGCCTACTTGATCAATAAAAGCTTACATATAGCATGCATCCTGGGCCGTCCCGACTTCGTTGCGGAGCAAGCGACAAGAAAGACTCATTTTCACAGTTGGGACCGAGTAAATATGTGCATGCAGGTGGCTTCCATGACTCATTTGGCAGATGGTAACATATGAAGTCACCAAAACTCACATTTTTTCCTATATTTTGAGCATTAATTTTGTGCATAAATACTGACTCATGGTTGTACATGTGCTATTGGCCTGACTTCTTAGGAAAATGATACATGTATGATCACACTGCCTGTCTGTTAATTATCACCAAATATTTTTTAAACTTTCTGGCCAGTCTTGACAGATGGCCAAGGGGCTCAAAGATATTAATTTCTTATGAATATTGGATAAATTGGCGCCTGGTAGCAGAAAGGGACCCAGATTCAGATATCACAAGAGTAAAGGCAGGGAGAACTTGGCTGTCCTGCTTGAGTTGACAGTAGCCAGAAAACTATAGGCAAGGTGGAAAAAGGGAGCCCAAATTAGTCCCCCCACTGAGGCCAAGGCAGTTGTAAATCAGATCCGTGTCCTTTCAAGGAGGCAGGAGCCAGCTGCTCAACCAGAATGTACATGCTGGCGGATCCATCAGCACACACACAGCCATGGCATATGCTACCAACCATGGCAAATAAGAGATAGCAAAGGGATCTGGATAAGCAGTAGGAAAAAAATAGGGGGCACAGGGCACACCTCTGCAGGAAAGCTATCTTTTTTAGTTCATTTTCTACACCAGGGGCAGCTTGTTTTCCTCACTGTTGCTGGGTGTCTGGTCTGGAGAAGCTAGTGGGCAGTGTAAGAACAAGTATGTGAAGGAAGAGGTGCTTTCCAGCAGGCAGCCCCAGTGCACTTGTTTCTTGCTTCTCCTTCTAGTGGCTAGTTGGGGAGTGCTTCTTCCAGTGGGATTTGGAGTTGTCAGTCTGAAAAAAAATAGGCCAGCAGTAAGTGATGGCTCTGGAAAACCGAATGAGTTTGTTACAGGGTATGGCTAAATCTGCACTTCAAAATTCATTATTAACTTTAATCAGACTTACCCAGGCTTATAAGTCTAATGACTTCTGCATTTGAAACATATGTAATTGTCATAAAAATTATAAAGAGTGTAGATCTTACTCAAATTTGATGGAAGATTGTTCTTTTGGTCTTTGTCTTTCAGCAATAATAGTTGAGGACAGTAATTCCTGTGATTTTGTGCATGTGCTTTGTTTGATAGTCCTATTTTGCAAAATGTGAAGTAAAGCTACATTTTTATAACGATTCCTTTTGTGAGTTGATTTGGAATAAACAACATGGTTAGATGTTTCATTTCCCTTCTCTGTGGTAAGAACACAAAACATTCATCAAGCCTTAGGTCTCTGATCAATCTGAGCCTACATTTCAAGCAAGATTCTTAAGACTGATGTTTTATCGTTATCTTGTATGTAATAAGAGACCAGCAGGATATGTCTACATTATTTAATATAGTACATTTATTATTTCAAGTGCCCAGTTCTTAGCTTTCAGATATAATCCACTTCTCCTTTATGCCAGATTTCTCTCAGCCATGGCACTTCTTTGAGCTTCTTGCATTTCTGTAGTACTGCTTTTAGTGGGATGGGGAGAGAGAAGACAGTGTTGCAGGTGAGAGTGCACTCAGCATGCTTGTGGCATCAGTTGCTATCACATTACACACTTGTGTGAAAGGTGCTCCTTGTCAGAGGTGAAAAGGGAGGGGAGATGGAGCAATGCTCACGCTGGTGGCCGTCGCTTCCTGGGAGGACCCACGCTAACCACCCCATCACAGCTTGCAGGGGCACGGCTGTGAGAATAACAGTGCAGGAACAGAGGGGTGAGACCAGGAGACACAAATGCCCCAGGCTCTGGAAATGCCGCCTGGCAGCGTGGGTTGCAGGGTGCTGAGCTGCAGGAGCAGGAAAGCAGGAGGCAGAGCTGTGCTGAGAAAGCCCTACGCTAAGGCACCTGTGCAGCACCCACATCCATCACCTTTGCAGTCCTTCCTCATTCCCTGTCACCTACCTTGTGACTCCTTGCCAAGGACAACGCTTTGCATGGGCATGTGCTGAAGACCCTCCTATGCTTTCATGCCACATGCCCGGTTTGTTAGGGTCATTTTGAATTCTAAGCCCATCTCCAATCAACTGGCAGTCCCTCTCAGCTGTTGTCTGAAGATTTATTAGACATACCATGTATTCTGTCAACCAAGTCCCTAATGAAAATTAAAAATCAAATACTACCAGACCTGGGGCAGAAACTTGCAGTATCTCACAGGTTTCATCTTCCCAGTTTGACAGGAATACGTTGATAGCTATTCACTGAGTGCAGCTTTTCAACCATTCTGTACCCACGTTATGTTTAGCTATGCTACACATTCCTATTTGCTTGTGAGAATGTTAATCTGAATAGTTATTGTGCCAGTTACAGAGTAAGAGGGAAAGAATTTTGTACTCAGATTGATAAAATGCAACATGGAAAAAAACTTACATCCATTGTGCATAAAATGCCCTTTTTCGGTAACAGTTTCTTAGAAACAGATTCATTCAATAAAAAAGCATTAAGACGCACATTGAGCACAACTGAATTGTAGCTCTTGCATTGACATTTAACTTATTTACCTCATAATTGGAGTGGGCAAAGAGCACACACCTGATTAGTGATGGCAGTGCAACCAGTGCCTGGTAACTCATTATGCTCCCACAGCTCACTTTTAGTCCTTTGTGTGCCTGTATTCAATCATGTGGTTTTCACATTATTCAGAATGCATCATAGGCAGTAGGGCTTGATTTTCCCCACATTTAGGCTAGATTTGCATTCATATTATTCCACTTATCATGTAGGAATTACTGCTCTTCTATATCAATCAAATTGGTTTGAAACTTAGGCTCTTAGCTTGTGATAACAGCAAGGGAGCAATAGAACTTCTCGGACATCAACTGTCCCTGCTCTGTGAGATCTGTTATTATGGGATGAATATAAAGAAAGAAGAATCAGATAGATAAGCGCAGTAAGGCCTGGAGGGTGTAGAGAAGACTAGGATTTAAAGAAATGCAAGAAGCTTTGGAGGGCAGTTCTCAGATTCTTCTGTGTCACTTCGTAGGATGTGTAATTCTTAGTGTAGCTGAGCACGGGGCCGAGGGTTTTGCCCCACTGTGTCATAGCAAGTAGCTTAACTGTCCCTTGGAGAAAGTGAATAAGCATCATCCATTCTTCCAAAGTGTACATCCAGGCACAGCCATAGCTACAGTCATGTGTACATACATACATATATATTACAAAGCAGCAAAGCCATTTGTGACTCAAAGGAAAAAGCCTCATACTTTGTCAGGCATTCAGAGAGCAGAAGATCTACTTTAGAGTTCCAACAAATGCTCTTTCTTGCAAAATTTCTTTAAATTTCTTTAATTTCTTTAACTTCTTTAAAAGTATCATGACTTCAAGGGGGCACAGTTTCATTTTTTCTCCAAGTGTGCCCTGTCCAATTCCTGTAAAATTGCAAACTATTGTCTTATGGAAATCATGGGCCTGCTATTATGCATTAAAAATGATTTTGAAACTCAAAATATTAAACTGATTCAAAAAGATTAAAATGATTATGTTCCTTCCTAACTAGCATAGCCAGTTAAAGGATAGTCAGTGGGAAGATATTTAAAGACACATAACTTACCATGCACTTAAATAAATACAGCAGTTCACACTCATCTCTCCTATACCTCTATGGGGTCGTTGCAGGTTTTAAATTTTAAAGAATACTCCTAAGTCTCTTTAAAGTTATTTGATAGTAAAGTTCAAATATCAACCACCGTTACTATGTATATGTTAAATGAACAATGAGAAAAAATACTTTACTTTTGAAATAAATTTATTTCCTATGAAATATTATTAATAGTTTTTCTCCAGTTTTCAACAATTGTGCTTAAATTGCAAAGGAAAGTAGGTCTCGATTAGGTAGTAGGGAAAAACAAATGGCTTTATATGAATCCTGGTGAGGACCGCTAGCGTTTGTGATTCTGGCAGTGCAGCAGGGACAGGGGCGAGGCAACAGGGGGGATCCCTACAGGACAAGAGTTTCCTGCCTTGGGAATTTGGTGATTCTTCAACCTATGATACATTTTCTCTTGCCTTATCAACATCACTGTGATTTCCAATCAACTTACTTAAAAAGGTCTTGGGGTTGTTCTCCACCCTTATTCCATGAGTTTCCAAGACCATTGGATCCTTTTACAGGTTTTACCTTTAATACAGAGATAAGACCTATAGAAAACATAATTGTAAAACTAATCTAAGCAAAAAGATATAACACTAAATCAACATTGACAAAGTTCTTAAAAAAATATTGCAGGCATTTTACATTTCAGATACAGTCATTCACTCCAACAAACCATTGAAATGGCAGCTAAGGGTGATTCTGCTCTAATTAGTACTTCAAATTCAGCTCTTTCAAGATTTGTCTTGGAGTTTGAGAGAAAGAACAGTATGTACTATAAACTGAACCTGGAAATAACATTTTGGGTACAAATACCTAATTGCTCCTGGAAGTAAGCACAGTTACTCAATGCACCCAAATCAACTGCATTGTAATAGCGGAAGCTGAAGGCAGATAAACCTCCATTAAAATTAAGGTAAAAATATTTAGCACTGATTAATCAATGAAACAGCTTCTGTAGGGATGAGGTGGGTTTTCTGTCACTGGAAATAATGAAAACATGACTGGTTATATTTCTAAAATATATTCTGTCTTTCTACCAGAAATTATGGGGCAATGTAGAAATTAACGGGTGAGTTTGTGTGGCCTGTGTTATACAGAAGTTCAAATTTGATGATCACAATAGATCTGTCTAGGCTTAAACCGTACGCATCTATTAATATCAAGTTGGGGACGTAGTATGAAATGAAACCATGTAGACATCGTTCTGCTTGAAATAATGGAGATGTAAAGGAAGCTGATTGATAGTGCAAAATAGATACTCTTTGACAGCACCGGATCACATTAAATTTGAAAGTAATAGTGTTTTACTGGCATTTCTGTTGAATTAACTGTATAATATAGCAAAAAAATGCCTTTCTTCTCACTACCTACCTAACAGAGCCCAACTCATAGCATATTTAATTCCTTAAATTTAATAAGAATAATTGAATAATAGCCCCATATTTTCAACATATTGTTTCAACACAGTATTTTATTTTTCTGATGCATACACGTGTATAGATATGTCCATTGAATGAATTTGTTTTGGTTAGAAAACCTTTCTTGCAAAAATCCAATCTTTTTTCATCTCTTAACTGAAATATTGTCTCTTTTGTAGTGGGGCAATAGTTTATTATAGGAGAGGTACAAAAAATAAGTAGGTAGATCAGTATTATTGGCAGACTTTGGGAGTCAACAGTTGTGAAGGCTAATGAACATGGCAATAATAAGGCTTGCACTACATGAAAGCACATTTATGATCTATTAATTCAGGAATGTGCAGCAAGGAATAGACTCTTCAGGACAGCTTAGCATCGCAGAGGTGGTTGGGTGAATTCTGCATAGTGTATTTGTGAGTTTTGTTTGCATTCAGTTCTGTATGTGTGCTTACGGGCATGCATGTTAGATTTAGAAACCTGTAAAATAGAAGTAACTGAAATGTAATTTATTATCTCATGTGGACTTTAAATGTGGAAAATATTTTCCATATTAATGAAAATGTTTTCCATATTAAATAGAGACCAGAGTTTTAACTTCTAAAACATGTCTGCTATTACAGTGTTCTTTTAGCACACAGACTTCTCTTGCCAGCATATGACAGTCAACGAATCAGGTTTTGTGCACGAAAAGCAATCCGCTTTTCAAAACGGACTGCTCGGTCACCTGCCTTCCCGCATCCCAACCAGCTGCCTCAAGTGGGGCTCTCTGGAGTATCCTGTAGCAGAACCTGCTGGGAAGGAAGAGCGATTACAGGGACGCAGTCGTCCCTCCCTGCCACTTCTCATGCCTGACTCAGCAGGACGTGTGGTTGCAAAACTGGCCGTAATGCCCTGGTGTGGCGAGCTAGTTTGGCCAGTGAGAATGATTTCCAAGGCCACAGAGGCTGTGTTTGCAATGTGCCCTATTTGTGTTGTCAGATTTGGAGTCAAAGCAAAACTGAGATTGTTATTTATATGCCCATAAAAGAAATTGCAAATTTCTCCTAGATTTTAAGTAGGATTTCAAACTCCAGTTAAGCTAATTCACTTGGTTAAGGAGGTGAAATCTTAACTTTGTCCATAAACTATGACAGATTGCTCTGTGTTCTGCTTATATCACTTCTATGTATTTTAAATCACACAGCTAATTCTAACAAAAAATACCTAGCTCATAGATTACCATAATTTTACTTTTTGAGGGATGTAGAAAATGGAGGCATCAAAAATGATTTGTTCAAGATAATTTGAAAGGCCAATGATAGGATAAAGACCTCCACTTCATTATCTGCTGGATAGCTCTGTCTGCCCTTTGGAAAGTTTTAGGATTATCTCAGCAGAGGGAAAAAGGCTTTTAAAAACATTATTGGCTTAAAATGGCTGTTACAACTCTCAGTTCCCACTTGACTTAGATGACATTCTGTCCAGGATTGAGAAGGTGAAACATAGCAAATAAAATGGCACATTTTCTCCTTGCCTGATACATGAAGCCTATAAACAGAGATGAGCAGAAAACAGGATAGCAGTTCAATCAGGGACCTGCAGTCCCATAAGCCAAATAATTGTCCTAAACTACCAAGCAAAGTCTTTCTCTCTCACTAAATTTTGGACTTCAAAACACTTCTGAATGAAAATTACTTCAAATAATGAGTTTCAATTGAACTTTTTTTTTCAGGAAGAAAGTTTTATTTTTTTCTTACTTGATTTTAATTTATGAATATGCCCTTACCCCAAAAGATCATATTTTCATAAAAATCTTGGTAACAGCAGATGGGTATCAATTGTCAAAAGAACTTGTGTTGCAACTTGCAAAAGCACGGACTCCAGTATAATGAACCAAAGACCCTTTATTGAGCATCAGATAAAGCTTATATCCCGTACTGTCCCAGATACAATCCTTATTTGCCTACAAGCATGTGAAGCACAGTTACTGAATAAGCCAATAATCTAAGGGAGAGCATCAAGACTCTCCACTCAGCTTTTTGGTCCCGCAGCAGCCGTACAGTAGCTTTTGCTCCTTGGTTGCTGGTAGAACACCTGCACTGCCGTCCTTGAGGTTGGTTATCTACTAACGAGGCACCCTGTACTACTGTCCTTGAAGCGGGCCTCCACAAACTTGCTGTCAGTGAGGGACCAAAGTTTGCAATCACATTTTCAAGACACCAGCACATTTTAAGGACTACTGAAAATCTGGGTTGTGCATATTACTATGGCACCTGAGCTGCTGGGTACTGAGCTCTTCGGAAAATCTGGCACTTAGGAGATTTTTAAAAGTGATGTGCTTAATTCTTTTGGAGCTACAGGTCCGTCCGTCTGTGCATCGCTGAGAGGGCTGTGTTATGAAGGCTGTTTGCAGCAGGCTGAATTGCATGAATGTAGGAAATGCTTTCTTTTTAGGAAATGTCATTGATAAAACCTGTGCATGGAGGTGTCCTGAAAGAAGGATGATGTAGAAAGGGCGAGTGCCCAACCTCCTTCCCCCTTCCTTTGTGAATCTGCATTGCCAGGACATTTCTCTTCCCTTTATTGCCAGAAGAAAGGCTAGTAGTAGCCCCCCTGTTTCAGGTCAGTGATTGACACTGTGTTGAAAAATACCTGCCTATTGGAGATCACTTTTAGCAACCTGAGGAGAAGTTTTGAAGAATGGGAATTTTTACTACCTTTGATCTAGCTAAATTGTTTTGTAAATGCCCTTAAAGTTGAAAAAGAATCGGGCAATATTTGCCATTGAAAAATTCCAGTGCCTAAGGAATCTCTCTAAGTACTGTGCTGCAAGTTTGCTCCAACCTTGGCTGGTAAATTATAACCTGACAAATCTACATGAACCAGCTTTTTGGAGCTTAAAAATGTTAGCTGTGCCGCAACGAATGGAGCATCACATTTCATGTGTTTTTATTTTTTATTCTTTATGGGTCTTCTGTATTACCACTGTTGGTTTCCTGATGGCACTGTAGAATTTTAATAGTCCCAATTTCAGGCACAATTTGTTTTGTTTTGTGCTGAAGTGTCAGTCCTATTTTAATGGGGCTAAAACCATGCAACTAGTCAGGTGCAAAACTGCTGTGACAGACAATCATTTAGGGGGGCATTTTCACAGCCAGGTATTTCTGTTTCAAAATTTAAAGAATAAAATAAACATAATTGTGAAATATGGCTAGAGTAACCAATACTTTTCTTTCCCATCACCATGAATAGATGCCTGTTGGCCACTCTAGTGGGGGTTGAATGAATCTGTGAACTGTTTAATTACGTAATAAAGGGAAACAGCAATCCTTGCCTGAGGGTTTCAGTCCCCCTTAAATAGAGAAATACCTCTAATTTTCCATTCACATCATTGCTAGGCATGGGGCATGCTCAGCACTTTAAGAGTTAGATGCTCCTGGCAGCATTTTTAGAACTACTAGTCTCAGATTAGCTGTACAAAAACATATCTCAGGGAAGC
>VWPW01029561.1:0-43996 GCA_013389825.1 Crypturellus undulatus
GGATAGTGACAGCAGGGGAGAAGCTGGCGCAGCACCTGCTTTCTGAGTTTGTGAAAGGCTGCTTCTGTTTGTTACAATTTTTGTTGGGTGTTTTCACAAGCCTAAGGTTGTTTTTTTTTTTTTTTTTTTTTTTTTTTTCCTCCCAGAGGAACTAAGAGTTAGACAATTAGAGAAACCAAGTTGCCTTTTTCATTGGGGGAGTATCTGGAAGGGGGTTGGGGTTTTTCTCTTAAACTGAGACTGAGGTTAATGAAAGGGAGGGATAAACCTGAATAATCCAGCAGTTAGAGAGCTGCTCTTTCCTTCCCCACACATGACTTCTGGCATTGAGGGAGACCCGCTGGCTTTTTTGGACAGGATGGAGGAGGAAAAGGATAAGTCCCATACCAGTGCTGGCATTGTCATTGGCAAAGTAGTGTGCAAGGACAAGTAAATATAGGAAAAACGAACGGGGTGAGTTGTTATCACACCCGATAAGGTGCCGCAGGTTCCTTAGTGCTCTTCACTAACTGTGAACAGGATTAGTGAAAGTTTTAGCATCCAGACATAATCTGGGTCAGTCTAAGTTTGCTTTGCTTTTTGCTGCTATTGCAAAGCTGTTGGTTCTGGTGGCTCCTTCCTCAGTCTGTGCAGCCCGTTTGAGGCTCTGGTGCAGTGTGGAGCTGCCCTCAGTCCTACCTCAGCATTGCATCTTTGTGACTATATCTGCTTTTCCAGCTATGTTGGTTGTATGCAGGAGAAAAGAAGGGATCATACCCTTAGCATGGGTATACAGAGCCCTCAATGCAGAGAGGACTTGCGGCTCTACCTGAGAAGTGCAGAATGTTAACATGTATCTGCAATAATGAAGAGACTGGTGTTTGCAGGAGCTTTACTGTCATACCTGAGCGTAGATCAGGACTGAAGGGACAGATTCCATAGGGATCATATAGACTTCATGTTCAGGCTTCCAAGGCAGTGCTGTAAACAAGATTGTGCAAGAAATGGTTTGAGAAGATGCAGAAATGTGCTTGAAAGTGACCATTAAAAGAGTGATGATATTATTCTTGGTGTCTGAGACACCCAACTTTAATGAAATGCAGAGCAGAAGGGGTTGAAAGGATTTGGGCCAAGAAGAAGCAGAATGCGCGTGGGCCTGGCAGATGGGAGGAACATTGGCCTCCTCCTTCATGGAGCTACAGCTTCCTTCTGCAGTTGTTGCCCACAGAAGAGACTTGACAGAGGAAGGTCCTTGGTGAGGAGGGCGGAATACGGTCGTCCTCTCCTACCAGAGCATCACTGCCTGTATTTGTTTTCCACAGGGAATACCAAGTATTGAGAGGTAAGCAGCCAACAGCCCAGTGGGTTACACACCGATGGCTTACATCTAATGTAAATGTAGAGCAAATCCATAAACTTTAATAATATCTGCAATAACCCCTGATTGGCTCTTTCTGAGCAGAGGGAGGGAAAAAAAGAACAGCTGTAATGTCAGGTGCTGGCTTTCTTGGCATGCTTCTTTTTGAGATTTATGACTCGCATTCTCTATTTGAGAACTTATGAAGCAATTGCTGATCCAGGCATGTGTATATGAGAAAATGCCAGTGAGGGAGTAATACATATGGAAATCTGCACAGAGATGTGGCAAACTGACTGCTGCTAGATGACGAAATAACTGCAGATAAATAAGAACTAATATCTGCTGATGTAAGGAGTGAGGGAAGAGGTGGGTGAAGCTTTCAGGGAGGTTATTTTGAAGTAGTCTGCTGTAGCATTTATTACTGACCCTTCCTGCTTCAGATGCTAATTCCTTGGTAATTGGTGGTAAGTGCTGCACAAATGTATATTTCAGAGCTGGCTGAAGATGTGGAAAACCTCTCTCCAGATATCCTCTCTGTCACAGGCATTTAGGCTGAAATCAGCAACTCCTATGCCTCTCTCTAACAGTTAATCTGCCTCTTATTCAATAAACTTTTCTTCTCTCTGAAATGGGATGATAAAAGTTTTTTTCATGGGGTATGCCGGGAGCATAAATATAGTAAATGCTGAGATGTCTTAAGTATTAGAGGTACTTTGGGATTGATTCATCCTTTGGCTATGTCTGCCCTCTGCCTGATGAATACTGGCCAGAAACGGTCCACTGAGTTGCTCAGCCCTTATACAAGTGAGGCTTCTTGTAATGTTTGGTTAAATCCTAACTTTCCTTATTTGCATTTACCTCTGAGAGTTTGTTTGCTATTGATCCCAGCTCGTGGCCTCGAGATTAGACTTGAACATCTTTGTCTTTCTAATCTTATAAAGAGCTACTTGACCAGTGCACTGACTCCCTCCTCCTGCCCTCTGGCTTCCCTTGCATGCCGTGACTGTCGAGCCTTTCTCTGAGGTCTGCTTTGGAAAGAAATACGGAACTGTATGCCGTATGGTTAAAAATGATTTATTACTGTTTTTCTCCATCCTTTTCAACCCTCTGCTTTCCCTAAGCTTTTTTTTTTTTTTTTTTTAATTGCTACAAATTCCCTTCATATAGTTTCATACACAGCTCTGCTTCTAAATGTGCAGTGGTTGCAACCCATATTAACATGATGAACTTACCTGGTAGTAAGTTGGTGGCCCATCTCATAGGGCCCTAGGAAATGGTGCCACAATTCATGGTGGGGGAAAAAATCCATGTATTTTCCCAAATATGAAGGAAATGTGGGAAGTGCCTCAAGCTGTTTTGCTCTTATTGTACTTGGTTTTGTTTCTCCTGCCTGTTCCTGATCGTGTCTACCTAGTTCTTTGTTTAGTGACCGGTGTGACTGAGGCCTTATTGAGAGCTATTGGCACCTGAAAGGTGATTAGGAGTGATCAAAAATGCTGCAACACATAGGGCCTGGTATTCCTTCCCTGAAGACCAGAAAGCTGATCCAGGTTTTCATCATCTAAGGTGAAAAGGAGCAGACCCCACTGTGGCTTTGCTGACAGCCAGTTTGCCATCAGCCCTGGGGCCTGCTTCAACCTGGCTAAGTGTTTCCTGGGGTCAGTTCTTGTACATATAAGTAAGTTTTGGAGTGCTCTCTGATTTACTGGAGGGTAAATAAAAGAAGAAGGTCTCGTTTATGAGCTCGCTCATCAGCATATATTAGTAACGCTCATCAGCTTCTGACTGGAACTTTGATAGCATAATTACTTTAAAAGGGTAACACATTCAAAACTACCTCTGTGACTTTGGGAGCTGGATTCCTAAGAGTCTTAGTCACTGTTTTAAATAGGAATGAGGTTTTAAAGCTTCCCAGAATCCTGAAAGTTTTACCAAAAGCCTTCTGTTATCATGTCTTTAAAATGTCAGTTTCTAGGACAAGTGTGGCAGCTCTACTACTCCACTTAATTCAGGTACTAACTAGAGAGGTTGAACAAAGCATTTGGAAAAACACTGTGGAAAGTGGATTATAATATACAATCATGCCAGAGAGGTCAAAGATTTAAAAACATATATTCTTTGGTTATTTAAGAGCAGGGTTAGCATATGTGTGTATTTTCAGCTGTGTGTTTAGGACAGCTAGGGAGGCAGGTGCCGTGCAGAGGTTGTTGCACATGCGTTTCTCCAGATGCAAACTGGTGTGCTGAAGTCAAGCAGCTTGAGAACAGTTTGAGTCACCTGGACAAACAAAGTTATCAGAAGAAACACGTAAACTGGAAAAGCACTCTGGCATATCATCTTATTTATGTTTGGGTAGCTAAGATGTTTGCTTTCTGTCTTAGAGGTGATAGATTACTCCTGGGTACTTGTGATAGAATTTGTTTTTTTTAATAGTCCATGGAACACTTTTAATGGTAACTTGATTTGTTTTGCATTATACCTGTGAAAGAGAGACATACTACTTTGTTCTACAGTTGGGGAATTCAGGAAAGTAAAAGAAACTTCACGGCCTTATATGGACAAGTTTGGAGGTGGACAGGAGGGAGAGTAGTGAAAGTGGATCTCAATTCCCATGAAAACCGCCCGGCTCTGATCCATCCTTTTTCCAGCAGATTCCTCCGGGGTGATTGTGAGCCTGCTTGGATAGGCAAGGTGAAGCTTCGCTCCTCAGGCTTGGGGAGGGAGGTTCAGGCTCGCTGCAGGGGCAGATGTGTGGGGATGGAGGCTGCCGGCTCCTTGGTGCTGGGTCTCTGCAGTGCCCAGAGACGTGTCCGGATGGACCAAGAGCTGCTTTCGCTCAGGGTCCGGCGCCTCGGGAGGCACCAAGGCGTTTCCTCCATTGGGGTGGTGGAACTTGTGCAGCTTGCAGAACTTTTTTTTTTTTTTTTCTTCTTTCTGGTTGAATGATGAGCAGTAACAATACGGGTTTTATTTCTCAGAATGTATTTACATTTATGGGATACTATATTTGAAAAAGAGGAAAAAAATGAGTCATGGGGCACTATGCTAATGCTCAATATTTATGTCTACCTCTTGCAAGGCTGAAGGCAGCAGGGGTTGAGTAAGAATCCCATGAAGTGTTTAGAGGATTTACGGATCAAACTAAAGCCCGCTGGAGTCAGCTGTAAAACATGCTGTGCCTTATCCCAGGCCCGGAGCGTGAACCTTGTGCTAGTTGCGATAAGTTGCTCTCCTTGGGAACCCAGCAAGTGCTTGGGGCCATCAGCTTCCCTGGACCTTGAGTTGAGTGTTGGAGCTCGGACTCGAGTCTGCCAAGCCAAGGGCTGCCCTGTGCTGTGGCCGGGCACCCGTTCCTGGAGAGCCTCGGCCGCAGAGTGGGGACATCCCTGTGCTCCTCGGTCCCGCCACGGTGCTGGTAGCAAGAAAGCCACACATCGGACACTTTCTTTTATGGCCATGTCATGATGCCACTTAGTTCAGTTGACTTGCGTTTGGTTAAGTGCAAGGTGGGTTTTGCTTTTGTTGTTTGTTTTTGTTGTTTGGAGTAATTCATGAATTACTGATCTGCTTGAGAACTCCAGTGAATTCAGCTCTCCGCACACCTGCCAGCATCGCTCAGCCCTGAGCACAGGTAGCAGAGGGGTTGGGGCTGGGACTTCTCCACTAGGTAGGTCAAGAATGAAGGTTGGAAATGGGCTTTGTGCCGAGTGTGGTGGCGAATGCCAGTTGTTACCAACAAATCTGCATTTTGCAGGCGTGTCAAGTGCTCTGCCAGCTTTTCTGTTTTACCCACTTGTTTGCGAGGAAGAGTTGCAAAAGAGAGCTGAAAATAATCAAAGTGAAATCTTGAGGTATAAACCTCAAGGGTGTGTGTTGTTGTGAGTTTTGTTTTGTTTTTAGAATCTGTCATATTAGTATGCAAGTGAGCTTATTTAAACTTCCTTCAGTATATTTTTGAGGGTATGCAGGAAAACAGAAAAGTCTATAATGATGCAAGGCTGATTTGTTGAAGCAAATATTCGTCTTTCCACCAAAAGACGTGGTGAAAAGCTTTTGAAAAGGGGTCTGTTGTTTGCCTTGCTAAAAGCACAAAGACTTGCAGAGAGTCTGATACCAAATAGCTGGAACAAGAACCCACCCAACCCCATGTAAAAGGAGGCTGACGGCCATTCTGCACAGTGGGAATCTGTCTCGAGGAGACCGTGTTGGAATGCGTGGTGCAGATCCAACAGCACCGTGCATTCCTCACACTTAAATGACCTTATGCCAAGTTTAAGGCTGAAAATTGAGAACTTAAAAGCATAGAAATACCTAAATATGGGTTCCTGTAGCTTGACCTCATGTTTATAAAATTAGGGACTGAACTGTAATGTATTATTTAATCATACCACTGTTTGCTCTCTGACTGAACTGTTTAGAAGTAAGACTTAAATTCGCATTTCCATTTAAGCTAAAAATGATGCAGCCCTGGCAGGAGGCATTTTTATCTCTAAGCTTGAGAGCTGTGACACAAGCTCTTTTACCAGTTGATTGTTGTGACACAAAGACTCCAAAAAGCTACAGAATTAAGTAAAGTGGAGTGGGATGAAGGTGGAATTTAATTTCAGGCTCTTCCAGACGTTGGTATCAGGTCTATCATCTGTACTTACCATATCCAAATAGCTCTTGAGTGGCCTGCATAGGCAGCTGGCAATCCAATAGAGATTGTGATCTTTAGAAAATATATAACCAATATTTTGTGTAATACTTGGTACAGATGTGTTGGTGCTGCCAGTGTTAGTACAAGATTTTCTGGGGAGATGGGCATCCATTTCTATGCCAGTCATGGCCCTCAAGCCTAGAAAAAGCTGTCAAGGGCTTTCACTGAGATGGTACCATGAACAGGGAAGGGTGGTGAGGGCCCCAAGGGCATCGCTTTGCCCCAGAGGCTTCCTGAGAGGCTGCAAAGGGGTAGGCTGGGAGCTGGTTTGACACATGTTGACTTGAAGAGGGGACAAGAGTCCCTGCTAATAGAGCAGGAGACATGCCCCAGTGCTCTGGGAAAACCCCAAATTTTTGAAAATTGTTTTTGTGAAACAGTGAAACAGTGTGTTTTTGTGAAATTTTAGTCTAAGAGTAGCAAAAGATCTGGCTGTTACGTACAATTTCAGCCTTAACCATGACATGACCAGCTGTAGCAACCAAGACCCACGTTGCCTAAGCCCATCCAAGGCCCGCTCTGCCCTGGGTGATGGGCTGCAGCTCCAGATTGGAAATATGAAGGTTACTATGAGCCATAGTGACTAGGAAGGCTTGAATAGACACTTGGTCTTCCCTCAGAAAACATTTTGTAGCTCAAGGGCAGAATGCTGGGGGACACGTCTCTGCTTTATGCACGTGCCAACGCCTTTAAATTTAATCTGCCAGCAGATACAGTATTGTGCATGAGCAGCTGAGTGGGCCATTTGCTTTCCTGGAGTTTGGTCCTGTCTAAAAAGCTACTGAAAGCTCTGGTAAAACATTCTGTTGAGCATCATTTCCTCTGTGCCTTCTGCAGTATGGCTTAATGTGGAATGGAAAGGCTGATAAGATGCTGCATTACCCCTATGCTGTAAGCATTTTGTTACTTGAGATTTATCTATGGAGCATTAAGTCTGTCTTCTAAAGTTTGGCTTGCGCAGAGTGCCTGTGGAGCGTGCAAAGTCTTTCATGTTAATCAGCGAAGTTTGCTAAGAGGATAGATAATTTGTTATTCTTTTTGCAGTGTGGCAAGCCTGTTTAATTAAGCATATGGGATTTGAATTATTTAATAACGGAACAGTATCTGTCTACTTTTGTGTTGTTAAAGATCTCTGGCAACCCATTTTTATTCCTTGGATTTTATAATCATGAACTTCAGAAACTCTTTGACCCTCGGGAGGGCGGCTTACTGGGTCTGGGAGGGCACAGAAATACAACTCTTTTCCTAAAGTCTCCTGAGCACAGCAAGTCAGTCCCTGTTGTTTACACACCAGCCTCAGAAGAATATAGCAGTAAGTGTTAAGTTGTCAAATAAAAGGAGAAAAATCATGTTTTCAGGCATATGCTGCATAAAGAATTTGCTTGGTTTGGTGCTGTGTAACAGTGATTCCTTCTGTGGCATCAAATGCCAGGAGGAATCCTTTGGTTTGAGGTCAGATTGCCTCATCAGCTTCTAAAACCATGAGAAAAATAACAGTGGTTTTAGTCAGCATGGGCTTGGGAAGAGGTGGCAGAGTCGCCGAGCGTTGGGAAGGGGCGACGATGAGTCAGCCGGGCAGCAAAGGGTTTCCCAGCTCGAGAAGCGGGTGGCCCTCAGCCGGCCTCAGAGAAAGGAGGGAGCTGGGCAGGGCGCGAGGAGATGCCTGCTGTGGTGGGGGCGGCGGGCAGCCCAAGGCAGCGTGTCCTAGTTAGCAGTCGGAGGAGGGAGAGACTTGCTGACGGCGGCGCTTGGCCCCGGCGAGCTCCTTGAAACCCGTCCCAGCCTAAGCTCGCGCTCTCCAAGCCCTCCTGACCCCAGGCGAACGTGAACCGATCTCTGTTTTAAGACCAGCGCACTTCAAAAGCTGTGTCAAACTGGGGGTGGGTGGACACGATGGGTGGAGCTGGTGACCCAAAATATCATTTCCCCTTCCTAAGGCTGGGCGTTCTCCAAACTTGAGCCTCTGTGTGGTAAAAGAGTATGAACCAAAAGTGCTGAGAGATGCAGTGGTTAAATTGAAACATGCTGTGGCAGGATGAAAGTAATCTTGTCCCTTACCAGCCCTTACTGCTTTGGGGCTTTATTTATTTATTTATTTTTTTCCCCCAGTGGCTGGAATCCCTGCCATCCTTATCTATGCTTTTGTGCTTTTAATAGAGAGAATTTTATATGCAGAAACATGTCAGGACGCTGTCAGGGGAAGCCATCTCATGTTATATTATTCCAGCTCACAAGGTCAGGATTAAACATAAGGTTATCTATAGCTATCTTTCACTTAAAATATTATTTTTGCAATGTCCTTGACTGTACTGAAGCATATGAAAAAGACTGCTATGTGGAGCGAATGTCCCTTTGTTAGGAGAACACGGTGGCTCACAGACCAGATGCCAATTTCTTGTTCTTTCTTTGAGCCTGATACTTAAACTGTGAGATTGCATCCCAGTATTTTAGGGGAAGGACCTTGATGTATTTGCTCAGCTGTGACTTTGCAACAGGATAGCTGTGCATCCTAGCTGTGTGTTGGCTGGAAAGAAAACTGCATCGTTCTGGACACTGAAGGCAAAAGCCTAAGCATGTCTCTGGAAAGCCTCTACAGAGGTCTCCAGGAGATTAAAACTCAGGAGAGTCAATTCAGTGAAATGTCTGTGCTAACCTTCTGGAGAGCAGAGCAGCTGAACCAAAGACATGGCGTGGTAGAACCATCAAGGACCAGGGGCTCTTCTTTGAAAGTAGCTCTCACTTTGACTTTGGTATAGTGTAGGTGAGCCTGGCCTCAAACACTGTCCAGTTACTTCATTTTGTTTAGTTCCCAAGTGATGTTATCTGGAAAATGGCTCTTCCCCATTGCCCGGATAGAGCAGGAGCCGAGCAGGCTGGTGGGAGCGGTGGTGCTGTCCAGCCGCGCGTGCAGCACTGCATCGTCCTTCTCTGGTTGGGGCAGCCGCGCACATCTCGATCCCCCGGGACAGCCATCTGCCAGGAATCTGACCCCGCGGTTTCTGAACATCTGCTAGGATAATAATAACAATGATATAACTGTGGTGCGTTTCACTGATGGGGATGCTAGGGCCCATATGTATGGAAGAGCAGAAGTTACTGCTTGGTATGGGAAAGATGTTTTGGGCAATAGGTTGTGCCTATCCTTTTCCCATTTAATTAGCAAATAGAATGGATTCTTATTTAGTAATGGAGTGTTGTTGTTTTTTTCTAAGTTGTGAGTGAATTTCTGAGGCAATTACTACAGAGCAGTGGTGTTTGGAGCCCAGCTGTTGCCTCAGTCACCTGAGGTGCTTTAAGTGAGTGCCATAGACTTTTGAGATGTGATTTTCCATAGCATGCTAATCTAGCACAGTGCTGTAAACTCCTTTGCTGGCACTGTTTACATCCATTATGCGGCACCACCTGCCAAAACCATGGAGCATAATGGAAGTGTTAATGAATGCACATACGTACCCTCCCACGTTGCTACCGGTTGAAAGACTTAACTGAGGCATGGGGATTTAGACTGAACTTAGAAGGAAAAGGTTTAGTGTTGCCTAATGCAGGTCTTGGCTGACGATGAGGAGGTGGCCCCAGCTGCCTGCCCGCGTAGTCTTGACTCCAAGCTCCTTCTTGCTCTACATGACCCTCTGGATGCATCTGTCTTTGCATTGAGTGATTGCAGAGGGGACTACCTAATTCAAGGAGGCGTGAAGTGACCTATCCAGGGATTTCTAAGATGTGCTGACCCTGGGCTGCTGCTCTCTAATACCTATAATTGTCTGTGCTTGACACTTAAATAGAAACCTTGAGCAGCCAGCAGCAAAGCTGAGGTGCTAAGCACTGCTGGTCGGTAAGTGCTCGGATCTGGCTAAGTACTTTTCAAGAGAAAGTCAGTGCTGCGTGTGGAGGGAGCCGTGCCCAGCTCCACTGCTGACTCGCATCCGTGCAAGCTGTTCCTCTTGGGAACGGCTTGGCAGGGTGAACACGTTTGATAGGAGCGAGGACTTGAGTCATACGTTTTTAAACCTTGTTGCTCAGGGGTGGTTTGGATGGTTGCCCGCCACTTGCTTAGCACCTGTTTAACATCTGAGCGTTGAGGTGTGCCTCTGCCACGGGCAGGACCTGCCTGGCCTGGGAGGGAGCGCGAGGAGGGCAGCAGGACCTGGAGACCGAGTGCCATGAGGGGTATCAGGGAGAGGAGCCCGGGAGAGGTGTTGGGGTCAGCCTGGATGCTGGTTGAGTGCTGCTCATGGTGTAGTCACCATGTAGTCCTTGTTGGCAAAGCTCTACACTTGGATATCACAGACTAGCCAGGGAACTGTGTGCTCCTCTGTACCTGACAGCGTGTGTTACATGACCTGCAGGCAGTCAGGAGGACTGCTCTCAACTCAGGAGCTTGGTAAAATTGGCGGAGTGCTGAACACAACCTCCTTGTTTTGCCCTGTGGCCTAAAGGTGTTACCAAAAAAATCTGTGATGCTCTGTAGCTTGTGGGTGATTCATGTGAGCGTTAGGGCCCTTACATCTGTTTTTCGGTAATATGGGCAGCAGCAGTTTTTTGGCCTAGGAAGCATGTATCTTTGAGTCAAGGTTTGGAAGCTCACAGTAAAGATTTTGGAAGTAGGCTTGAGACTTCCCCCCTGTCCTCACTTTGTGTCCATTGCCCCCAAAAGACTCATGCAGCAGCATCGTGGGATTGCACAGGCCCAGGAGGGCTGCAGCAACCCGGGCTATCGCTTTGGAACCCGCGCTAAGCGGCGTGACCGGTTAGATAGACTACTGAGGGCAGCGGGACTGGAGTCTTTTTACTGGTGTGTCAGCAAGCCGTGATGTGTAGGAGGGAAGCTGCCCATTTCCAGGGATTGTGCGAGCAGGAAGGGCAGTTTTGGAGCTGCAATGCACTTCCTCCATGGCGGGCTTGTTCTTGTGGTGTTATCTCTAGCTGGGTAGGGCAGGAGAACATCTTGGCTATCTGATTTCTTGCTACAGTATGTTTAGGTCAGCTTCATGGTTTCCATGATAACATAGGAGAGGCATTCCTGGCCTCACTCGTCAAGAATTTTCAAGAGTAATGCAGGAATCTGTCATCTCCTGATGGCTCCCGAGAGCTTTGGAAATAAATGAGTAAGGAAAGGGATGTTGTATTTAACTACACAAGAAGTGATGGAAGGAAAGGTAGCTGAGCCATCCACTTCTTCCATCTCTAGGCTAATGTGTGGGGATGCTCTTATTTCTTTATGAAAGGATTGGAATAAGCTCAAGTGGACAAGCCTGAATTAAAACTGTACACATTTAATCAAGGTTTGTTAGATGAAGGATTGGCTCTTGTGGAGCTTTCTGTTAGCTTCCAAGTCATGTATCCGGATCCTCCTACAAAACTGCTAGCAGCAGCGCCGCAATTCAGCAGATGATCCAAACCCCACTTAAACATTTAAAAAAAATACCTGGCCTCTGCATCTGACTGTTGGCTTGTCAGAATGACAGGAATCTTCTTACATATTTTGAAAAAGGCACTAAATCACTGAGAGAAACACTCTGAGGATTAGTGGAGCTGTTGTGGGAGCTAGAGGAGGACTTGGGGGAGGGAAGTAGAGTTCATTTCAGATGACATTTGTCAAGATGATTGATGGGTCCAGTGCTGTATTTACATATAGATCAGAACACTGACAAGCACATGCTTAAAAGTAAATATAAATGAACCTTCGAGCCCAGTTGGGCTAAGGTAATAAATGGCAGCAGCTTTCCAGCTCAGTGGTATGAGGGCTCAGCGTTACTGCCCAAGAATTCATTGGGAGGGAGTGGGGGGTGTGGGGACAACCGCCTACCACCCAAGGAATTTTCAGTGACGTGTTTTTTTCATTATTTTTTTTGTTCAGGCTATAATTTTATGTTTCCTGAAATAACTTCCAAGCATTCATCAGGCAGCTACTGCCTTTAGCTGCCTTTTGTGTGAATCTCAAGTGCTTCATTACTCCCCCGGTGAGTTTTCTTTCTCTTACTGTAAAATCTGAGCAGCATCTGTGTTGGTGGGGAGGGAGGTGATGTGATCTTGGGTTGAAAGGAGATCTGGCTGGCCCCAAGAGGCAGTGAGGAGGCCAGGGAGTGCTGCCCTTGGGGACCAGCATCTTTTTTGCCCTGAGAAGTCAAGACACCAATTCCAAAACCCACAGTTACATCCCCCGAAGACCAAATTTGTCCAGTTGCTGTTCTTTATTCCTGGGTTGAGGGTTTTATTTTTAAACAGCAGTTCATGACTTTTTTTTTTTACCTCCTCTCTAATAATGTTCTGGTAGTGCTTTGATCACTGCTCCAAGAGGAAATGCCTGTAATTTCCTGTACAGGTCCTGCCAGGTGCTAGGCTCCATCAGATCTCCTGGAAGTGATAGGAGTTGTGAGCACTCTCACCTGGCAGGGCTTTTAATATTAGAAAATCTCAAGGTTAAAATTTCACTTGGATTCCAAACAGTTTAATTCCTGATGTACAAAGAGTGCCAGAGGCTGGTTTCCCTCATGACTGATCTCTTCCATACTAACTTCCCACTAAGAACTTCCAAAGCAGTCCAGCTTTTGCTCTGTGCATCCTTTTTGAGGCACTGTCTGGGCAGGAAATTCAGCAGACTGGAGGAAACCTGGCTGAGAGCTAATGGTCTCTATTTAATAATAATAATCGGTGGTGGTTGTTCATACACCTGCAGGCTCCCAAAGGTTTGGGAGACAGCTGTGCCAACCTGAGGAAACAATTCCTGAAGTTTGTTCAGCTCCGAGCAGCTCCGAGCTGCCTCCAGAAGGATGTGCACCATGTTACCAGGGCTCTCGGGGCCTCTGGTCCAAGGGACTGGCTGGGACATAGACAGGCTGGACTATTTTGGTACCTAGCTGGCTTCTCTGGGTGTGTCGTGGTGGTTGTAGGGCCCTTCAACAGGAACAGAGAGGGAAGTGTTCAGATCTTGCAGAGTTTCAGCCCTGGAGGTATTTTGTGGAGCTGCGAATGCTCACAAAGCAGCAGGCTAAGAGGGTGTAAGCGAGCGAGCTGTGGCTCGGGGAAGAGTTATTAATTGCAACTGTAGGAGTAGCTGGCAGAAACTCGGTGGCTCATACGGTCTTCCTCAGCCTCCGGTAAAGTTGGTGTCTTCAGGTACACAGTGCTCTGGCAGGGCTTATGTGAAGAGCTATCCATGGCCAAAGCAAGCCAAATTTCCTTGGCCATAGGCTTGTCAAATTGGTCAACATATATATAATACGGCTAGTAAGTTGAATCTCGGTGTGTTGTTATGAGGGACTGCAGTCTTGGTGAAGATACCAGTTTTGGAGAGGTGGAGCAGAGGAGGAGGGAGCTGGTCGTTCCCACACAGCCCCTGCTGTAGCTTTTTCAAGGTTTCATAACAGAAATGAGCAATTTGTCTCATGTTGCCATGGAGACACTAATCGTTGTCATACTAGGCTTCTTGGTGAAAGAGCCACTGTCTTTAACTGCACTAACCTCCCCTGCAAGTCAAAGGCTTGAACCTGCACCCATTTACTTGTTGCAACAATTTTAACCCAAGAGCTCTGCCTTCCTGAGAGCAGAACTAGAGCCATCTCTGTGAGCACTAGTGGGTCTGACTTAAATTTTATTGTGGTGCTACATGGCCACACATCTGCTTAGATGACCAGAAATTGCAATGATTTATACAAGTAGAGATCTGACCCGCTCGTTCTCGAGGTGATGGGAGGATCAGAGATCCACGCTGTGGTTGCCACAGGGGCTTGGTGGTGCAGTCTCACAGACTTGCTGAAGTTCTGAACATCTTCATCCTCAATATTTTTATATTCCTTGGGCTGCTCTAGGGGGGTTAGCTCAGCACTTCCACTGTAGCTCCACTTACAGACAGATAAATGATGTTTTATACAATTCATTCTGCTTCCCAATCTAGTAAGGGACCCTTCCTGCAGAGGAGCACTCAACTTCAATGACACTTTTGGGTCAGCATTTCTATTTTTCTTTACCGTCTATCCCAGAAGTACCATGTTTCTGACTGGCTCAGTGTTCCAGGCTTGTGGTGTCAAGGCAAGGATTTGCCAGCATGTGTGAAGGAGGCTGTGTAAATCAACCTACTTCCCATGACTTAAACAGCCCTGGCAACATGCATCAGCCCAGGGAATGGGCTGTTCTTTTGGCTCCTTCAAAATAAACAACTATATAAATTGTAAGATGATTATCTTCAGAGCTCATTAGCTAAATACCACATGCTGCTTTGTATTCAGACAATAGATTTAAAAAAGGTCTGAGCTTCACTTTTCGCAATCAGCTTTACAGCAAACACGCTTATCTGAGCTCCTCGCTTTCCCTTTCTGAGGACCGTGTCAGTGCTCTTGCCAAGAAAAGCATCAACATCGGCCGGAGTCTTGTGCACTTGCCTGTAGCGACAAGCCCAGCGGTGTGAAGTCCTCTGCACCTCTGGGAGGGTTTGATGCTTTTCGGTAGATTTCATGCTGTNCGTGAAGTCCTGCGCACCTCTGGGAGGGTTTGATGCGGGTCTGATGCTTTTCGGTAGATTTCATGCTGTTTTTTAAGGTTGGGTTTTTTGGCTGGTATGCATTACAATCTCATCAAAGCACAAGCTGTCGACTTGCTTTGATTATTTGTGTTCCTTACCTGCTTGCTAGCCCTAAATTCAGTTCTGGTTGCTTCTCCACAAGCCGTATAATTCTTGAATTTGCTAACTTAGACTTACAGCTTAACCAACCTTCTGCAGGTACCTAGAACCAAATGCCCTGGCCATGCACATGTTTTGGGCAAAGTCACAGTAAGTCCAATGGGCTAAATATTAGGATAGTACATTGGGAAATGTTTGATGCAAGATAAGCTTGAGGCATCTAAGGAGCGAGTTAAAGGGCTTGGCTGAATGTCTGTGAAAATGTCACACTTGTCTACTGAGCAGTAGCTTGTGGTTTTGTGACGAGGTCAAAAATTCCACACAAACTGGGAATGTTGTTTCACATCTGTGGCCTTTCCCCTACCATATGAGCACAATTGCTCTTTCACAGGGCCTGTGCAGACACAGGCCGAGTGAGGACTCCCAGGCACTCTGCAGGGTAAATAAATAAGGGGTGAAATCTTGGTCACGGGCAAAGCAAAAATGGACATTTCCAATTGCCATTGTTTGCCATGGAAATGCTCTTGTCAACAATTGCTTCAAAGATAGTTTAGAAAGAAGGTGACTTGATGATGCTTCTTCTTGCTTTGAAAATTTTGACTTGTTTCAACTTGGACAAGAGACTTTGCAGTCTCCATAGGCTCAGCGGTCTCACCTGTGTGATAACCTTCTTTCTCGCTCTTCCAGGGCTTTGTTTACAGGAAAAACAAAGTTCTTTTAAATTGAGTTCAGGGAGAAATGTCCAGTAAATGATCATAACTGGAGGTCAAGGCATTCAGCCTGTGCGACATCTGGATTATGCATTCTGCAAGTTATTCCTGTATTTGCAAAAGTCCCTCAGGCACAAACTGCATCTTGTTATCATACATAACGTGGTGCTGGGGAGGAGGGAGGAGAGGAGATTCCCTCATTTAAAAAGTTGAGAGTTTTTTTTTTTCTGTTTTTTTTTTGCATTAGTTTCTTCTTTTGCAATCAAACAATTATGGGGGATTATGGCCTTTTTTTTTTTTTTAAATAAAAAAAAAGGTTATTGTGGTTTTTTTTTTTTTTTTGTTTTTTTTTTAAAAAAAAGGTCACTGTGGCTTTTGTGCCTTTTTGGACAGGAAGAGTTAAATATTTTCTTTAAGCAGTAGCAAAATGAAGCATTTCTGGGAATGTGGTTTTGCTCTCCTATAGGCTTAAGTGAAATGGGATTAGCCAGTGGCGGACACACATCAGTCCTGCCGCCTCGACTCCTGGGCCAGCCTGCCCCATGTCATGTGGGCCTTTCTTGCTGACCTTGGAAGCTGAAAAAGTTAAGTCTTTAATGAAGAAAAATGCCCGCAGTTAGCAGGAAAACCCTGGCTGTTCATGCCCTGAGACATCTTGCCTCCTGAGAGCGAGCAGAGCAGCTTGGTATTCACTGGCACCATTGGTTTTATCCTCAGTGGGACTTTGCCAGGCCAAGCAAAGAGTGGCCACCAGCAAAACACGAGTGCTCGTGGCAGCCACTGGTGGCCAGGCTGCAGCTTGCAGAAGTATCGTCCTGCCCTACAAGGTTTGCCTGAAGAAAGGGCATGGAAAGTTAGTGAGCATCATTAGCGACCGCTGAAGCAGCCCGCTCGGCCTGCGGAGCCTCTTCTGCTTCCCCAGCGCGGGGACGTGGGTGCTGCACACAGCCGAGCGCCTGGTTGCACCCCGTGGAACTTGCTTCTTTCGTTAAAGAATCGGTTCCTCTGCGGCTCGCCCGGGAGGGCAGGGAATCTGTGACCGTGCTGCAGGGGAAGCTGCGCTCCTGACTCGCCCGCCTGTGTCACAGCCACAAAAACCAGCCTTCCTGCCAGCGTAGCGTAGAAAAAATATATATATAAGAAAAATAAAGAGGCAAAACAAAAAACACCTGTAGTTCCTGGCCTGCTGCCAGCTGTGTGTGCTTCTTGGTTTTGTTTCTCAAACTTACAAATGAGAGAGAAGAAAGAAGTGCATTTTTTGTCTGTCAGCAGAGCCCGGGCTAGACCCTTAGCTGCAGCTTCGTTTATCACAGCCTGCTCTGCGTGCAAACCTGGCACCCGGCAGCCTGGCCCCAGAATGTAACGCTCTATTTAGCGTCTGCTGTGTTAAGCAGTGAGGAATAGCCCGCTTCCAGCTTCTCAATGGGATTCGGGCATGGGCAACTGGAAATTATTTGCAGCTTGACAGCTGCATTGACCCAGGGTGATTTCTGGCATGGCCGTGTGGGCTCAGTCCCTGTAGGAGAGGTATTAAGATGATAAAACTTCCACACACACATTTGGCAGCAATTAGTAATCCCTGTAGATGGGGACAGGCGTAAACAAGCCACAACAGCGAGGCCATCTGCACTTCTTAGAAGTAATCCATCTGGGTGATGCTAGGGGTGCTTGGGAGCGTAGATGCTGCCCATCCTGCCCAAGAGGACCATGAATGTCAGAGTGCAGAGGACAGACCCCGGTGCGCTGCCTTGGCCTGCTCCCTTCATTCCTGGGGGGAAAAGACTCTTTTGTGCCGGTTGCCGATGAACTGAGACGCTTTCTTTCTCCAGCAGGTTTGACGTGCCGGAAGGATGGCTACAAGCGCCGTTCCCAGCGAGAACCTCCCCACCTACAAGCTGGTGGTGGTCGGAGATGGCGGTGTGGGGAAGAGCGCTCTCACCATTCAGTTCTTTCAGAAGATCTTTGTGCCAGATTATGACCCGACTATTGAAGATTCCTACCTGAAACACACCGAAATAGATGGGCAATGGGCAATTCTTGATGGTGAGCAAGTCCCTCTCACGTTACTCCTTCTCTCCTAACTGCATGCAGGAACAGATAGGCCTGAGGGTCTCCTACAGCGCGTTCGTGTTAGACACAGTTTCTGATCTGCTGTTTGCATGAGGACTTGACGTAGGAGGTTAAACCTTGCAAGGAAACAACCACCCCACAGCCTTGCAAACTGAGACCTTCACAACATGAAGTGCAGACTAGGTCCATGCACCAGCGTTTAGGGGAGGTATCTGTAGCAGAGGAGTGTTACTGTAGTGAGGAAGCTACTGTTTCAACTTGTCCCCTAGGAAATAAGAGCAAATGGATAATTGAATGGGGGTTATAACCAGAAAGAACATTTAATCAAAGATATTAGCCACTGATAGTGAAGTAACATCTCTTACCTCCCTCATTCAAATATATGTGTATTATTTGATTATGCAGGTGAGGGTAAAATGCTATATTCCTTAAAATTGCAACTTACTAGTTTGTGCTGCAAGAAACAGAGTGGCCAGAGCTGATATGACATTAGCAGCTGCTGTAGGTGTTGGTCAAAAGCATGTATTTGGAAGAAAAAAACCCTGCATCTGTAACTGAATATTTGGAATTCTTGTTTATTCAAGGGGGTGGGGAAGTGACCTGAGGTGGGAGTGGAGAAAGAGGCTTTCTTCCAAGGAGCAGAAATTTAACTGTTTGTTTTGATGAAAAAGCCTTTCTTTTGCTCAGATGGGGTTTTAGCCGCTCTGCTGAGGCTGAATTGAATTCAGCTGTGGCCGTGAATGGCATGTTGGGAATCTCTCCGAATTTCAGAGCGCCGCTGCCCACAGATGTCTCGCAGCCATAGAAGCAGAACTGCAGCTTCTGCTGCTCTTTCCTCCAGCCTGGGATTTTGAACAATCGCGGTTCGGTCGTTAGGTCAAGGGAAGAGAATGTTTTTGTTTGGGACAGCATGTGATCTTTTACCATCTGCCCCGTAGAAACAGGGCGTGAAGACTGACGATCACATGTGTCTCTTGCTGCAGTTCTCTGTCAGAGGTTTTGGATCTCATGGTTTTGGAGCTCATCCTGTTCTCAGAGGTCAGCATATTCTCCAGCAGCTGCTCTTGTCACGGCTACACCTGGTCGTATGAGTCATTTATGATACAAAATTAGGGAGACACATGATGGGAAGCATAAAGATGCAGCACAATAAATACTAGACTGTGCAGTTGTCCTTTATTGTCAAATCCCTTACAGACATGTTCCTTCTAGCGGTTGATGGGGAGAGGAAAGGGGAATAACAGAAAACTGTTTGCCTCACCCTGCCTGCGCCCAAAATAGGAACTAATTTTGGAAGATGAGATTACAAAGGGAAGCCTCAAGGGAGAGGCTTCATACACTTCTAAGTTTACAGAAAGAGTAATAAAAAAACAGAAATGCACCAACATCCAATAACTTGATGAAGAAAAATAAAACATATTTCCCCTCTTTTAGGCTGTTGGTTGAGCAGCTCTAACATTTAGCCTCTGCAATAGCATCCTAGCATTATGTTGTAAAAGGCAGCTCCCATAGAGCATCTGGCGTCTCTCCATACAGACCTCCACCCACCCTCATTCAATAGGACTAACTGGCAGCAACACAAAACGTTTGACTTGCATTTTCTTCCTTTGCTGAAATCTCTTACCGAAAGCAGATTTAAATGCAATAGATTTTAATTTCAGTTTTTAGACCTTGAAGGCAAACCCAAACTCCTGTGTTAGGTGTTTGCTTTCTGGCATGGGAAGCTCTCTGTGTCTCTTCATATTCTTATCAAAAAAGTCTGATAGTTCCCTGCTGCCTCCCAAAAGACAGTGAGATTTTAATGCTTCATTTGTTCACTTCCAAAGCTATACAGCGTCCTGAGTGGGGAAAAAAATGCTTCTTTGGTGGTCTAAGACTTTCACTGCAGTGTTCAGAAGACAAGTGTCACAGTAGTCACTTTCCTCAAGGGAGGGATGCTCAGGCAATTCGTGGCCAGCCCTTGGTTTCTATGATGTTGCCTCCCCAGGAAGGCTTTAAGATCAGCCTCCAATTTTCTCTGTGTGTGTTATCGTCCCTGACTTCCTGCTGTTCTTCCTGAAATTAGCATGGTGATGTGCTTGGTTAAATGCAGTAGCACGCAGGTGCTGGATAGATGCATCAGGTCAGAATTAAGTGGGTGCCAGGGTTAATCTGCTTTGATTAGCTGTTGCTCCAGTTGAGTTGCTATCATAAATTTTGCACGCTCCTTTCTGTGTGCAGGCTGACTTGGCAATTAGCAGAGAATTTCTTTTTGCATGGCTGCAAAGTGCCAGTCTGAAATTAAGGCATGACGCTGAAATGGAATACAGTCGTATGGCAACAATCCCTGAATGGTTCAGAATTCCTTACAGTTCATAAGCCACAGAAAAACAGGCAATGAAGGAGAGGAAAGAAAGAGACTATAAAATGGTTACTACCACGTCTTGGACTTTTTGATGGTCTGGGCTTGACCTAGTGAGGCTGAGCTTATACCCCGCTGTGCTCTTAGGGCAGAACATTCAGCTGTAAGGGAACCTGTACCACTTGATCCCAGTCTGGATCTAACTAAGCAAAGTCTGAAAGTGGGAATTCTGCTAGGGAAAGTAAGCAATTGTGCCTATGGATTGGATGGAAGGGGGCTCTGATATCCTCTTCGCTCCCCTCAGTATGAGTTAGATGCAACATCTCCTCTTTCTCCTCCATAAATTCTAGTCCTGATGCTAACAGCTTAAAATTAAAGTGATAAAAATGGTCAGTTCTCTGAAAACCAGCTCAGGCTGATCTGTGTATTTACCTTTTCTCTATGTGGTCTAGTCACAGAGACTTCTTGCATTAGTCTAATTTCCAATGACAAGTGCTAATCTTTCCCCTCTTGCCCTCGCTCCTTCTCCTTTCCATAAAGTCTCCCAGGCACCCCTTTCTGCAGGGGGTTTCTGCTGCTCGTTGTCTCAGGACAGACTGTCTTTTTATTTTTCTCTTCATGAAGCTTGGGAACAATTAAACGAGGAGGCCAGAGGAAGATCAAAGGTCACTTCAGCCTTGCAGGCAGATGGTTGGTTTGTGGTTTGTTTTATTTTTTTGCTTTACATTTTGCGTAGTATCATCGAATAAAGTAAAATGTAAATTAACATTATACTGTTCTTCTCTTATTTGTGCTTACAGTATTTTCTCTCTCTTAATTGTTTGGATTTTGCAACCTTGAAAGAAGATTTTTTTATTTTGGGTTATAGGGATTTTTTTCCTGCCAGGAAAATTTGGATGTTGCAACATGGAAAACACAAGGCTTTGAATACTTGCCCTTTGTTAGACGGGGGGAAAAAAACTCCTTTAAGGACTTGCATCTTTATTCTGCTTGTTGATGTGGAAGCCTCACTCTTCTGAAGGCCTCTCTTTTCTTTTTCCTTAAAGAAAGGGCAAGAATTCAAGTACTTAGGCTTTCCACGTTATAAAATCTGTGTATTTAGTTAGGGCTCAGAAAAAGGGCTCACAAAAGCCCTAGTGTTTCCCCATCTCATGTTTTTCCCTCAAGAAGGCTCACATGCCAAGGGCAATGTGGCCGTATCGGCGAAGGAGCCAGCAGTGCCAGGGTAACCTAGAGCTTTGCTGCTCTTAGGTTGTGATGTGGGGACCTCCAGTGTGCCCTGGGGTGATTCAGGGTTTGGGAGTACAGGCTATAACTAGGAGTCCCATCCACTCAACCCTTAAAATACCAGTTTCTCAGCTGAAGCATAAGGCTGCCCTCTCCCACAGAGCAACTCATCAGGGCACAGGTCCATGGGGGTTGAAGACTGTGGTCACGGCGTTCCTCAGCTTGGAGGTGTTTTTTGGATGTGCTTGTTGGTTCATGCTAAGTTTTCATTTTGATGACCAAGCTGCAGGATAGCTAGGAAGAGGGTTTCTTTCTGACCCCACCTTTTGAAGCAGAGTTGCTGTGCAGAGTGAAAAGCGAGATTCTTGACACAGAAAAAGCCAAGAGGAGCCTGGCTTAGTGAGACACTGCTCACATCACTTCCCTGACAGGGGCACATTCCTCGTCCTGCTCTTTCTGCAGGAACTGTTTCTGAATTTCATGTGAAGTCGCTGAGGAAGCAGAAGGTGCCTGGAGTCCAGCTCCTCTGTGCTGTGAACCCCAGACTCCTATCGGTGTGAGGCCGCATCTAGTCCCTTAAAAGCCAGCACGTATACTTGAACATATATCCAGATTTCCCTAGAAAACCTGCATAAATCAAGTTTTCCCCATTATTCTCTTTTTTTTATTTTTTTTTCTCTCTCTCTCTGAGCATGAGATCAATGGGGGCACAAACAATTCCTCCCTGGCCCTGACTTTCAGTGGGACACAGCCACGTTTCTGGGTGCTGAAAGGCAAGACTCTCGGAGAAGTTTTCATGACTGGTTTCAGGAATGTGCAAGTTTTTTAGACAGCCACTGGCTGCTAAGCCCAAAGGCTGAACTGTGGAAAAAATATGTTTAGTCTAGAGTATTCTTCTGGGCATCTTTGGCACCTCTGATGCACAGGCAGTGGAATCGTTCTCTTGAGTTGATCTATGTACATAACTGCCTGACAATATAAAGTTAAATGTATAGGAGGGATTTTGTCTGCTTATGAAAAAGAAGAGGAACTGAGCTGGACAGCCAGATCTGGACTTCGTTAAGGCTGGAAGGTCTCAACTTGTGTATCCAGCCTACTGTGTAGAAAAAGTTGAGCCTTTTTAAAGTAAATATGTCTCTGCCTCATTTTAAGTTGCCATGCCTGTGTTTCCTGCATGGACGCTCAGCGTGCTCTCAGTTATAGAGACAGTAACAAACATTTATACCTGCAAGCACAAAGTACTTCTGTTTCAGTCCGCAGCAATTCCCTGGCTGACGTGTCTTCTTGGAATTGCTTTCTGTAAGCCCGGCTCTTGCCTAATCCATCAGGATTCACAGGAAAATGGGGTGTAAAGCTCTAATGGGGCAGGATTCAATTAGTGTAGAGTTCATCGCAGCAGCTGTGGTCACATCTACTGCAAAGTGGAGAAGGAAGCTCTCGTTTCTCAGCAGCCTCTTAGCCACGAAGCCAGAGACCTCAATGCTGGGCCTGGGCAATTACCTTGGCCTGATTGCTGGCAGTTTGTTCTCCAACTGATTGCATGGTAGCTCTGTAAAGGGATGTTTCCATTGCTGCCTTTGAAAGACTGTCGCTACTTCCCTCAACGTAGTCGTTAGCTTCTCTACCCTCACTGTACACCCAAACATTTTCTTTCATGTGCTTCCTTACTTCCTCTTTGGTCAAGTTTGTGGGAACTTGACCAAGTTTGCTCTTGGAAGTCCTTTTCTGTGTATTACACAGCCTATGAATTTGATTTCACTTCTTGGAAGAATGAGGTAGGGGAAACCTGCTGTGCTTTGTTCCAGGCTTATTTCCACGTTGGCTTTTATGTGTTGCCAGTAAGAGGCAACTGCTGATTTAAAGAATACCAGAGGAAGAGAGTGCTTGCAATTTTTCTCTGCTTGTGATTTTTCTATATCTTCTGGCATACAATTTGTAGAAGTTGGGCTTTTGAAAGAAGGTGAATCCCAAATCTTCGAACCCCTCTGGAAAACCAGTCAAATGGCCTACCCCTTTCTGCTTGCTTCTTTCCCAGTGTCATATGCAAGAATCTTGTGGAAGCTTTTATGCCACAAGATTGCATGGAACTTTAAGTAAAGCTACTTGCATCTGGCCTTTTTTTTTCAGAGCTGGTGCTTTCCAGGATATGGTTCCATTCTGCACACAAAGAATTCAGATCACTCTCTCCTCTCGTTGAACTCTTTCACAATTTAAGTAGCACAGAACTGTTAGGATTGTGTTTCTTCATCCTTAGAATGGGTGAAGAAACTTGCTTGAAAGCTAACGCAAGGACTGTTTTTTGGCCAACCACGTGATCCTTAACTTTGCAGGAATAGCCCATCCAAGATTAACTTTAACCTTCACTGCTGCCTGTCTTTTTATTTCACAAGTGCCATTGCTGAGTGCTGCCCGGGCTTGCCTGCCTTTCTATGAATGCTATAAGTGAATTCCCTTTAAATAGTGGCTGCTGACGCAGCAGCTCTGCCTGTGTTTAGTGCAATGTGGTGGCAAACGTCCAGGCGAGGCAGGAGCACGTCGCTGCGCGCTCGGTCTGGTGTCCACGTGGCCCCAGGACCCGCGTAACTTCAGAGCAGGGTGACCAGACCCTGGGGTGGGCTCTGCATCCCCTCGCAATCCCGTGGAGCTGAGATTGGGTCTATGGGTGCAATAGAAATGTAAGAACTGGGGACCTTCACGTTCTTTGTGGGGAGGCAGACACTGCCACAGCAGGACAGGAGACACCAGGAGCAGCCCCAGGGGTTGGGTACGTGCATGGAGAGGGGCAGGAGCGTGTGCTGGGGCCGGCTCGGAGACGGGCGGCCTGGCCCTGGTGTCGCCCGGAGCTGGGGCAGGAGTCAGATGAGGGCAGCCCTCTTGACATGCTGGGTGAACAGAAAGAATTCATTTCCTCTTCCACCCTAGCCATGGTCTTGGCCTTATTCTGTGCTAGCTCTTCTGCTCAGGGCATAGAAAATTACCAATGCAAGTGATGTTTGGTTTTTCTCCTTCTTTTTTTTATTTTTTTCCTTTTTTCCTCCCTTTTTGTGTGTTGTGAAGAGTAACCTGTACATGCTTGAGCGAAGACCCTTGTTTCCTATGTTTAGAGGTGTAGAGCAGCATAAAAAGCTACAAAATGACAACCATGACTTTCCAGCAGGTTCAGCTATTCAACAGGCAAGCCCAAAGCTCAGGGTCTTTGCAGGACTCTAGAAGCTCCTCTCATTGCAGAGGATTCTGGAAACAGCCACTCACAGCAGAACAGCCCTGGGAGACAAACCTTAAAGGTCTCAAGACTCCAACGTAGCTGCCTTTCCTGCAGCAAAGTGCGGGCTCGCGGGCTGTGCATGGGGCTCGCGGGCTGTGCGTGGGGCTCNGGCAAAGTGCAGGCTCGCGGGCTGTGCGTGGGGCTCACGGGCTGTGCATCGGGCTCACGGGCTTTGCGTGGTACGTCTGGCCCATCAGCAAGGCCAGCCGCCCACACCGAGCCGGCAAGCAGCACTAGCAGGAAACTGGGCTTTATCCTGGCCTCATCTGGAAACCAAGGCAGCCCAAGTACCTGTCCCTACAGGGAGCATCTGGCTAATAATGGGGACCTGCTCAGACTAGAAAAACCTGCGTGAACCTCTGCTGCTTGGTCAGCAGCGCCCGCCAGCCACACGGTCTCTATCCACCACTGCCCTGGGCTTTCCCTGTCACTTGTGGGCAACGATGTGGCTGTTACAGCAGAGATGGAAACAGTTTTCCCATCCTTCCCAGCCAGGTGGGAAGTGCAAATGTTTCTGTTCTTCCAGAAGATCCTGTGTTTGCATCCATATGCATCCATTTACCTCGGAGCAGCCCGTTCCCTTTGAGTTCCTCCCTTGTTTGTATTGGCATAGCCTAAACTGATAAATCCTGTAGTTGTTTGTACCCATCTCCTGCCAGCCAAGGTCCTGGAGCTGCACCAAGTTGAGGCCCAAGAGCTGGCACCAGCAACGTGCACCTGTACCTGGGATTTATCCAGAAGGATGTTCAGCTTCTGCTGGATGTGCCCGTACTGGAGCTGGTGGGACCACTGCTAGGCAGAGTAACAAAAAAGCAGTGACTTAGGGTCACATTAGGGAAGAGGTTGATCTACTAGGCAAAAGCAGCATCTTTTTTTTTTTTTTTTTTTGCCTAGTCCATCTAGGTTGCCATCCCAAATAGGAATGTTTAGGGAATCCTCACTGGCTGCCTTGTAACACAACCCTCTGTGAAGATACGTGTCTGCTGTATAGGATGAAGTCACTTAAAGCTTTTTCCTTCTACCTACTTCTGAATAGCAACATACAACTTGGGGCTAAGTATTTAGGACCCTCCCAGTCTACCACCATGCTCTGAAAGCACAGAATTATGTGGAAGTAATATCCAGGGAAATAACCTGGAGTATAATATGTATGTGCATCTCCCAGCTCTACTACCCCACACAATTTTTAGATTGTCCCTGGCATTTGAACTTGCATTTACTTATTATTTCAAGACTTATTTTTTCCATGCAGCGATCATGCAGAGAGAGTGCTGGAATGGGACAAGACCAAGGGCTACAAGATATTTTGAGCCATACTTGCTAGAGGAACACTCCATTCCCTAAGCTCAGTGATCAGGATTTGATGCTTTGAAGGAAAGTAGAATCCACACAGTCCTCATCCTCTCTGTCATTTGCTAGCCAAGATGCCACAGTGGTGTGTGGGGATCTGGGGGCACTTTTCACTTTGTAATGAGAAATCTGTCTATTTTGCTTTTCTCAAGTCTTGCCTCCTTCAGTAGGGGTAGAAATGCAGTGTAGGACACAGAGTAGCCACAGCAGTTGCAGTTTCTTGTGATTAAGAACTTTCATTTCTTCTCTCCTANATCTGTCTAATTTGCTTTTCTCAAATCTTGCCTCCTTCAGTAGGACCAAGGCCAGTAGGGGTAGGAATGCAGTGCAGGACACAGAGTAGCCACAGCAGTTGCAGTTTCTTGTGATTAAGAACTTTCATTTCTTCTCTCCTAGTTCTGGATACTGCAGGCCAAGAGGAGTTCAGCGCAATGCGGGAGCAGTACATGAGGACAGGAGATGGCTTCCTCATAGTCTACTCTGTCACAGACAAGGCCAGCTTCGAGCACGTGGACCGATTCCACCAGCTGATCCTGAGGGTCAAAGACAGGTAGGTGCCACGTTCAGCACTGGTCCCTCTGCCACCATTCCTGCACCTCTGGGGACAACGTGGTGGGGAGGTTGGGTGTCTTGCTCTGCCTTCAGCCTGCTGGCTGTCTTGGGACAAACCCTTGCGTGCTCTGTGCCCTGCTTTCCAGGCCTATATAGGGGGAATAAGGAATATTTTATCTTCTCTGATAAGCACTTTCTGTATGAACAAGTTTAGTACAGCCGTAGTTCAAAGTAAAAATGATACTGGAAGGAGAGAGCTCCAGCCAGAGTGTTGCTAACAGTAGCATGAACAAAGGTGGATAACAGTCCTTCAAAGGAGACCGGCTTGGCTCTCAGTGAGGAAGATTGGTGCTCTGGTCCCCACACAGGCACTTAGGACACTCCAGCAGAGTCAGCAAGTATTTATTCAGGCCTGATCTTCTTGTATGTCCTGGCAACACCCTCTGTTTCCCTGGCTTTGGTATATGCCAGACAAACCATAAAGCCTTACATGATAGGGGGCTGTGAGCAAATGCCTTCAAAGGGAAAACACCTCAGTCAGTTGAAGGTCAGCAGAGGAGAAATTGTATTTCTTAGCTGGCGGTATAGTTAACTCATTGAGCTCTTTAGCACCCATTTTCAATGAATTAATAAGCTGGAATATTTCAGCATGATTGGAGATACGTACCTTGCTCCTCCTCTTGTGAACACACTGCAGAAGGTCACACTGGAAGTTAACTCGTGGTAAGCAAACGCATCCTGGCAGGCTGGAAAGGAAACTTGGGGGCTATCAACCAGATAACTCCCTTTTCCTGGGCTAGTTCAGGAGCTGAATCTTGTCTCCCTGGGTGGAGTGTGAATTAAGCCCTTAGATGTCTGCAGTTTTAAAACACTTATTTTTTCCATTCATAATGGCTTTTAATGATGGAAGTCATCAAGTGAAGCCACCGGAGGGTTCGGGCCTCGTTGCTGGCTTCCTTTCACAGTTCTGAATAACTTCCCCACAGGAAGGGTGGACGCGTATCATGTGAGGGTCACAGCTGACAGCTCTTCCAGTAAAGCATGCACAGCAGAGCCCACAAGGGTGAAGAGCAAAGGAAAACCCACCCTTTGAGTTCATCTAAATGAATAAAAATGTCAGTCACTCAGGCGGCCTCCCCAATAAGTACAGTGCTCCCTTCACTGGCAGCCTAGCTTGGACCAGGGCTAAATCTGCTTTTGCAAGTTAAGGACGACCAGACAATGTTGCCTGCAACCTGCCTCGAGCAGATGTTGCTGTTATCTAACTTCATGGAAATCAGAAGTGCTCTTCGTTGTTTTGTCTCGGACTGAAGCTTTCGCCCCTCGCCGTACCCGTAAAAACACAACAGCTAATGTGTGAGAAGCAGGAAGTGAAACAGGCTGGTGAAGGGGTTTTTGTTTCCACTCGACACAGCCGAGGCGCACACGGAGGGGTGTAACGGCTCGTCTAAAACCCGGGGTGTCTGGCAGATGGTAGCAATGGTAACGTGCGCTTGGAGAAGCGCTCACGCTGCGCACAGAGCGCAACCCGGCGCGCAGCTCGGGCAGCCTCGCGTGCAAGCGAGCTGCCCAGAGGCGATTCTCCCCTTACCAAAGTGTGCAAGGCAAAGAAATCGAGTAATTCAGACAAGCGTTTTGCTCCGGAATAATTAGAGTCAACATACATCAGTGCTCCGGTTTTAAAATTAAATCCAGACGATCAGAACGAATAATGGTAAGACTCGTGCAAATGCGGGGTATTCCTGCAATACAGAGCACTGGGGCAACATGCCAGAGAGAAGATAGAGCCCCTGTCTGTTTCCATGAAAAATGACACAGAAACTCTCTCACAATTGGAAGTTACTCAGCAAAGTGGTTTATGTGGACATGAGTATGATCAGCTGGTCCCATGAAATAGGCTCTGTTCATGCAGAAGATGCTGGAATTATTTTAGGGGGGGGTTAAATATAAATGTAAGAAAATAATATTGCAGTTACTGACATTATCATGAGAGACCCCATCACTGCCAGCAGTTAGTAAAGGAGATCCGTATCAGCCGAGGGCCTGGCTCACATCTCATCAGAAAAGCCTTCACCGTGGTGTGCAGTGACGGATGGGTCTCTTTTCAGGCACTGGCTGAAGGCGGTTGCTTACACAGCTGATAAAGTTAAAGAAATATTGAGCAATATTAGAACTAGATGTTTTTGGCACAAAAAGGCAGCTGGTTTTGCTCTGTTATTAGAAGTCAGCAGGTAACAGCGTGTGAGAAATCTATAAGGTTCTGCAATTCCCTCTGGCCGATTCACAGCTACCACCACCAGCACCTCAGTTTGTGCTGGACAAAATGGCAATGCTGTCTTTTTTGTCCCCTTTTGGCATCTCTCCAAAGTGCCACCTCCCAGAGTCTGTTTTTAATTCTCTACTGTGGCGGTCGGGGCCCAACGGGGCTTCTCTAAGGGCCACCCCAAAGAGACCCTCCAAGATGCTTTTTAACATGACAGTGACCAGAAGCTGCTGAGATACGTGGTTAGCAAAAAACCTCAGTGCTGTAGAGGAGTCCAGTTTCTTGCCCAAAACTTGTTTCTGTGCCTAATTCCAGTTTGCAGATGCAGCCTAATTCAGTAGTTCTTCATTCAGCTGGAATTATTTTTTGTACTTTGAAAAAGTGGCAACTCTGAGAAGCCCGTGAACACCTGCAAAAAAAGTGCATGTGTGCGTGCAGGCAGGCTGGCAAGGAAAATTTTTCACGCAGGTGACACATATACCTATACACCTGTAGTGTTAGAGCTGCCATGTGATTGCTTGATTTTCTCTGTGTTTTTCGTATATACACGTGATATCTCTGGAGCTGGAAATGTTAGATGACGGCAGCATTAGTGTAAGATGACGGCAGTGAAACTACCACGGAGCATTTGTTTTCTTATAGTCCGCTAATAACTGTTGTTGTTTTTCCAGAGAGTCCTTCCCGATGATTTTGGTGGCGAACAAAGTTGATTTAATGCATTTACGGAAAATCACCAGAGAGCAGGGAAGAGAAATGGCAACAAAGCATAATGTAAGTTTGTGGGATTGTTTAATTGGTTGCTGTAAGTTGCATTTGAGGCATTGGAAATTGAATTTGCTGCTCGAGCTGAACTGAAGTCTTTCCCTTGCACTTTTGCAATTACCGTTGCAAATGCTGCAAAGCAGGCGCTGCGCAGTTTCCTTTCGGTGGGAGCAGTTCATCAGTGAAAGTGTAAGCTGTGCCGCGCGCCAGGCTGTAGCAGAGCTGTGACCATCACGAAGCCGCGTGCACCGGTGACGGGGACACAGCACCTCCTCCTGGGGCGGGTAGCAGGGATAGCAGCTAGGCTGCGTGCTCAGCTCTGCCCGTGTGAAGTCAGTGTGTTAAAGGTGATGAAGCTAACAGGGTTGTAAAGGCGACGGAAATGTGGCCCCCTGTTAGCTCTTAATTCTGTAGTTCTGCCCAAGAAAGTGGTCTTGGATCGGTGCAGATGATGCGATACTCCACTAGTCAGTGCTAAGCACCACTGCTCCTGAATGCCCTGAGGAAGGCAGCGACTCCAGCAGAAGGAACGTGATGGAAAGGCCAAGGCGAGCAAGCCGGGGGCCTCCTGGCAGCTTGCTGTGCCTCACTGGTGACCTGCACCCTGTTTCCAACGGCAGCTCAGTCACACTTGGCCCCTCACCTCCCCAAGGAAGATGATTTTTGCAAGAGCCAGTGCACCTAACCACCCATGTAACACGTTGCACCCGTGCGTGTGCAGGCGCTATGGAAAAGGCCACGCATGAAAATATAATTTGGCAGTTTTATAAATCTGCAAGACGCGTTGGGCGAGCACTCTAGAAGGCCCCATCTGGCTTTCAGGCTTTGAAGGAGAAGATCATTTTACAGTAACGGGGAATTGTAGTCATGAAATATGCATGCAGTAGTCCTAATAAAATGTGGCAAGCAAGAATTTTTGGCAAGTGCTAGTCTTTCAGCAATCTTCAGCTATTTTCATGTCTGCAAGCAACTCACGGTGGAAAAGAACATCTGACTGAATGAGGTCTATGATCATTCTCCCCAAACCTGGAACTTTCTCGTAGCAGCTGTTTTTTTATGTTGCTTATTCCCCATCTTTTGTAAGCACATGCTGACCTTTCTGAGTGTGAAGCTGTTGATAATGGTATCAGGACAGCACTTTATATGTCTGGGCTCCTGCATCCAATTTCTCTAGCCTCTTGGCTTTTTCATTTTGAGATTAGTTTGCTTATAAACATGTGGGCTGTTACTGATACCTTTTGTAATATCTTCTTTCCTTCAGATTCCTTACATAGAAACTAGTGCCAAGGATCCCCCTCTAAACGTTGACAAGGCCTTCCACGATCTCGTCAGAGTGATCAGGTGAGCTGGAAACACTTTGTTGGTGCCCATGGATGAGCCAGGAGCCCTAGTGCAGAGCAGGGGACAACCTTTGGGGCAGCAGGAGAGGGGTAGCTGGGTCCTGGGAGGGGATTTCTGGATTTTATTAAATGCTCTGGTTCTGTGTGTGCAGACAGATGTTACTGACTCTTAGTTACCTTTGCAAGATGTAGTTTGAGAACTGACTGTGGCCTGGACAAAAATCTATTGGCCAACAAACAGTAAAAAACCTACTCTAGCAATCTGCATTAAAAGCTCAGGTCAAGTAATTTGGGTTTTGGTAGCTCTGCAGTCTTGGGATCATGCACTGCCAGAGGTTAAAAGGACTGGCTATTTTCTAATCTTGTAGGTTATGTTTAACATTTTCTGCCCACTAAATGGAAAAAACGAAGCCGTTGTGCGTGATCCAAGGGCTAAGCCGCAGGTTTCCTCCTCGCAGTTCTGGCGCGCGCTGCCCTGGCTCGCGGTGGCAGCTCGCTCTGCTCCCCAGGGCACATCCCTGCCTGCCCCTTCCCTCGCCGCTGCCCACGCGTCTCCCCCATAACTCGCCCCCGAGAAGAGTCGTTCTTGTGATGCCAGCTCCTGTGGGCCAGACTTCTCTGGGCCTTCAGGTTTGATGTGTTGGAGGAGGCGCTGCTGGAGGACGTGACCTAAAATCCCACTGCTCCCCATCCCTCGCGCAGCCCAAGGGGGTTGCTCGGCCTTCGGCCAGGAGACATTTATTCACAGCATTTATGTACGAGCAGTGATCTTAGTGCAGCCTCGAGCCGGCCTCCATCGAAAGCAGATGGTACTGCCCACTCTTCCCGCATATCTCAGAAGCAGGGGGCAGAAAATCCGTGGAGAACTATGGAGCGGGCTTGGAAGTGGCCCAAGCTATTTCCCAACTGTTCTGTAACTCCGCATTAGTTGGCTAGATGCTGCTTTTTGTGTTACAGCGAGCTTTTACCACGAGCTATTCTGGAGGAGGAGTTAAAAAAAAGTGTTTTTGCTTTTTCCCTTTTCTACATAATGTCACTGCAGATAGACACAGACTAGAAGGAGCATCTTCATACTATATATTCATTAAGTTCATGTCTTGAAAATGCACCCCAAAACTTCAGATGCAGATGCTCTAAGTCTTCTTCACAGTTATCACAAAAACTTTTACTAGACCCTACATGGCATCAAGGACACCAGAGATGTTTGGAAGAGGTTGGATGTGGGTGAAGGCCAAGGGCAGCTGCAAAGCAGATTCACTTAATCCTTGGGTCCCTGCAAACCCCCTGTGTTTAGAGGATACCCACCCACCCAACAGTGCTTTTTATAAAGTGAACTTCAACCAATGAAATATAAATTTACAGCTTCCTAATAAGCGTGTCCTTTGGGGAGCGTTTGCAGATATAGAGGCTCCTGAGGGCCCATGTGGGTTTGCAGCGTGAGGGCTCTCGGGCAGGGCTGGCAGTGTCTGTGCACTTGGTTCCCAGTTAATTTAGTTTCTTGCAAGAGCTCAGACTGTCTGAGAGTGCTCCGAAAGGTGGGGGATGTTTGTGTCCACCCAGCAAATCTTTTGAGTTTTCTGATCCCTCTTTTATACTGCACCGGTGTTTATGTAAGCGCTGTCAGAGTAGAAGTCTTAACGCTTGCAGGACGTGGTTTTGGGGATCTCAGAAATCATTCAAGGATGCCGTAAGCAGCTTGCTGCTGCTTGGTGGTTATGCAAAATATTTTAAAATATCTTTTTATTTCTGCTTTCTAGTTCTGAGCCTTCAAGTTTCATGTTTTTCATGCCTCAAGCCTTCAAGCTTGCTGAAAAATAAGTCTTATGAATCAAAGTTAAGCTTTTCATATTGTTGCAAGCATTTGGCGGCTAAGGCAGTAAGAAAACACCAAAGAAAAGCCATAATAATTTGTTTCCCATCTATCTCTTATTCTGATCTGAATGACTTGTTCTAAACAGTTCGGGCTCTGCCATACTTCATTGCAAAAGAGGCTCATTTGGGAACTTTTCGCATTTTCAAGTTTGTTATTTAGACACTAGCAGAATCCAAGAAAGCTGCCTGCGTTCGTATGGTTTAACTTGCAATCAAATCCAAGTCTGCTGGCTTGGTGAGCACTAGGAGCAGGGTGATAAATGATGTCCCAGTGTCTCACTGCGTCCCAGGAGGATTTAGCAGGGGGCAAAGTGCCCTTCATCCTGCCATCCATCCCCCCTTTAGCCTTAATAGCTGCTTATGGCTTCTCCCTCCTTCCTTGAGAACGGAGGCGGTTGCCTTGCCGGCTGCGCACCGTGAGGAAGGGGATGGTGGAGGAAGAGCACGTGAAAATAGATAGAATAGGGAGACACATACAAATGTCAACGTTTTATATGTATGTATGTGAAGATATATATATGGTATATGTCTAGGCATTTAAATGTGTATGTATGGTGTATATATACATCAAAGTATGGAGGTGGGTGTATGTATACTTGCATATTTGTGTGTGTGGGTATTGGGGGGGTGGATCTGCTGCAAGCTGGTGAGCGCCCATGTCTCACCCTGCTTCTCCTCTCCGTCTCCCGCAACAGGCAGCAGATCCCAGAGAAGAGCCAGAAGAAGAAGAAGAAGACCAAGTGGCGCGGGGACAGGGCCACGGGCTCGCACAAGCTGCAGTGCGCGATCTTGTGACGGCGGCGGCCCGGGGGACCCCGCACCCCATGCCCGGGCCCACCGAACTGAGCGCCCAGCCGCCCCCGGGCTCCGCCAGCGCCGCGGCCCGCGGGCGCCCCCGGCCGGGAGCGGCGCCCGGGACCCCCGCGCGGCCCCGGCTCCTTCCCGCGGCCTCCGCCGTGTTTATTTAAGGAAAGAAAAACCATCGAGCGTTGGTTTTGTCTGCAAACGTTTTGCCGTGTGACCCGTGTAGAAGCAGCCGTGACTAGCCCCCCGCCTGGTCCCCTGTGCGTGGATGCGTGGGGGAAGGGAAAGGCCTTTGCTTTCCCTTTTTCTGTTATTTTTCCTTTTTTCTTTCCCTCTCCCTGCCCCCCTCTTCTCTCGTTGTTTGCTCAGCGAGCACCGGGCTGGGGAGAAGCACGGCCGGGCTTGGATTTTTTGCACTGAACTCTCTCCCGCGCGGCAGTGCCAAAACACGACTTCATGCGAAGCGCCTGGGTCTGAAGGCAGCAAATGAGTCCCAGCTGCGCGGGCGCCCCAGACGTTGTGTCAGCCTCGAGGCGGCCAGCGCGGCGGCAGCACCAGCCCCGCGCTCCTTTTGTTCTGTTTCCCCTTTGTCGAGAGGTTTTGTTTCTGTTTTGTAATTTGGGGCATGTCGAAGTCGAGGCGTTTTTGTTAACCTGGAAGTATTTAAATTAAAATAATTGACAAATGGAAGGGTACAGTTTTCTTTGAGCAGCGGGGAGAGGAGGAGAGAGGAAGGAAAAGCTGCACTGAATTTGTTATCTGGGTGTTGGATTTCTCCTGCATAAGTGTATATAAAGTGGGACAATCTAAATCCTCCTTTATTATTTCCTTAACCTTCTCCAGAGCGGCTTTGCCACGGTCGATGAATTGTTTTGCTTTTCCCAGGCTCATCCCACTTAAAAAAAAAAAAAAATCTGTTTCTGGGCTCTGGCTCAACATTTCTTCATTTCTTCTTCCCTTGCAACCCCCCAAAGTTGGTGACTTGAAGAGGTGTTTTGAAAATGCCTCGTGGGACGTGTTTCTTCAGGAGCTTCATATATTTAAAATGTTTCACTGCAAACTGTGGTGTCTAAGTATCTTGATGCCTCATGAAAAAGCAAGGGGAAAAAAAAAAAAAACTGCAGTAATTTAGGCTGCCATCTGTAACACCAGAAATAGTCCTGCACATCCTGGAGGGGCCACGTTTTCTTTCCCACCTTCTGCTGGTGCTGAGAATTGTGGTGGCAGGTTATTTTCATAACTTAATAGATTGTCGTCTGCTGACCCAAAGCCATCAGCTCAATTCACTGGCTCTCCAGCCCCCTTTAAAAGTAACAACTTGCTTTGCATCAGCTTGAGTCCTGTTTGGATATGCTTTATGGGAATGGCTTAAAATATTGGCAGAGTGTGAATGCCTGAGATTTGTGTGTCTGGGTGCAGAAAATCCTGGTATTGGATACCCAGAGTACACTCAACGTGGGGGATCATCACAAACTTAAGTGTTTATATTTGCCTTGCGTGATCTATTTGCCACTGCTTTTCATTGCTTGACCATTTGCCAGGCCACCTTGTAAAATGAGGAGGAATTGGAGTCGGCCGGTTGATTATTTTGCAGGTAAGTGCTGCTTATGAAAACATTTTCCTAATTTGTCATTCTTCGTCGCGACCAAAAGATGGCAAATGTCTAAAGCAGTCTCAGCAGACTGCTTAGCATAACACTGTCTCAACTGTCTCCGTCCTCTTCTGTGCGATGACAGATGCTGGGGATGGATTAGGGAGGGGATATTGGAAAAATATTTTTCATGGACTCTTATTTTGGGTAGGAGCCATATGCTCCAGTGCAGTTGCAGCACCCCGTGTCAGCCAAGATCTGGCTCCAACCCATCACCAGGTTTCTCCCACTAAACTGTTTCCTTCTTGACTGGGCTGTAGTGCCTGGAAGCAGAAGGGTAAAATCCTGACTCTTGCTGTTATCTTATGTGGGGTGGAGATCTCCCTGTAGATACCTCATTTGTCTGCCATGAAAACCTCCAGCAAATTACAAGGGATCTCATATTTACAACCAAAACAGCTTGCTTTAACCCTGTTACTGCCCTGCTGCCAGAATCTCTGTCTAATCTGACTACTAGTCTGATTTTTTTTCTTAATTATGAACAACTAATGCTACTGGATCCCCCATTGCAAGCTGAGGATGTTTTCAGGCAGGACTGATGCCCTAGAGCCCTCCTTCCACTTGCAAGTAACCTGATTCCTGTTGAAACCCTTAATTCTTATTATTTTTATCTAAAACAATGGGAACACTCACTTCAGAACAGCATGTGGGTATCTTGAGTCACATCTGCTGCGTACTCAGCGCTACATGGGAGAAATTATCTCCTTTTTCTGAAGCATCTTAATTGTTTCTTCAGCTTCTTTAGCAGCTATTGCAGAATAACAGGGCAGGGGGAAGAGTAGATGAACAACTCAATAGGGATAATGGCAAGCAAGGAACGCATGTGTTTTCTCCAGTTAATCAGCTCAGAGTAAGGTCTGTTTTCCAGTGCAGATCACAGCTCTAATGAACATTGTGAGGGATATAAGCAGTTCAGGGACCTCAAAACAGCAAAGGGACGCAAAGCCTGTTGACATCCAACTCACCTGTTCATATTCAGGTCTCTTGTTAAATCAAGAGCATCTCTCTCTTTGAGCCCAGGGCTGCAAGACACTAGCTGCTGTTAGGGACACTATAGAAAACACTGGTTGTCCTCATAGCTTATTTTTTCTATGGCATATCCAATGGAAAAGGACATTTCTGCTTTCAACAGGGACAGTCTGGGGAATGTTCTCCTAAGAATGTGCTGGGGGCCTGTTTTCCTAAAATGCTTGTGGTCTGAGTGCCTTCAGCCCCTGGTAAACTCTGCATTCACTTCTCTTGTAGCAATCTGTTTCCTCTTGACAGATCACAATTTGCAAAGTTGAGATGACCACAGCCTTATCTTATTATTGATATATACTTAAGGAGAAAGTGAAATTGTTAAGAGGAGAGGGGATAAAATTCTGCAGTTTCTTGTATAACTAAATGATTTTTCTTCACTTTGGACACTGAACAGTATTTGTCAAACACTAAACTCTTCCTGAGCTACGTCAGTTTTGGCTCTGCAAAGGCACGCTTCACCTCTCAACATTTTATGAAAGAAATTGCAACCTGGGGTCTCGTCCCAGATGTGCCACTGCCTTCGATAAATCACAGCACTCTCTTCTGCCTCAAGTCTTCTGCCTGTAAAGCAGGGATAGTGACACCAGCCTGTCTTGTTACAGGCCTTGGAGATGGATAGCATTTATTGTACAAGCCAAGTAGTGTGTCTTTGTGCCTCACTTAAGGAAAGGGGAGGGAAGTACCTGGCTTAAATATGTTTATCTTTAATGTGAGAGACATGAGTAGAGGATTCAGTTGCCCAGCCAACTCCAAACGGAGCAAAAAATCTCAAAATGAAAAACAAAGGCATAGAAAAGGCTTGTCCACAGACAGAACCGTGTGCAGGTGCCGCTGCCGGGCACAGAGCAGCAGAGAGGGCAAACGCAGCAGCAAGAGCTTAGCACGAGGCTGCGAGTGTTTGGCATGAACCACATGTTCCCATGTAGCAAGAGGTCCTTGCAGGATGTTGTTCTGTTCCTTAATCTGTCATAATTAATTTTGGCTGAATCTTTAAACCTACAGCTGTACTTGAATTCGTAAATTGGGATAGGCTGAGGGGCTTAGACATCTATTATGTGTCTAGTCTCAAGAGGAAATGAGCAGGCAGCATTTTTTATTAGGCATGGAGTGGACAGCATTATGATACTGGTTCAGAGTTTTGTTTTGTTTTCCTTATTTTTTTCTCCTTTTTTTTAATTGTTACCATCCTAGAGCCAAAATTGTGACTACCTCCAGCCTTGCTCAACCCTAGTGTTTCAAGGGGGCTTCTGAAGGGCTCCAGAAGGGACTGCCCCAGAGCTCCATCGAGCACCCATAAGAATATAAGAGCTTTCTGAGAGGCACAACCTACAGGCTAACTCTGCATGTCAGGCTTCAGCTATTTATTTGCTAATGATGTGGAGGGCTTGAGAAAAGTTAGCAGTAGAGAAACATCCAAGGCACTGTGAAAGCTACCCTAAAAACACGTGGAAGGGAAGAGATGACCTCTGCTGAGCTGGATTTCAGTGGCCAAAGCTATGGTATCTGCTATAGGTCGGGCGGGAAGGAGGAACTTTAGTACGTGTATGGAGTGCTGTGTTATATCTACATGTGTCACTATGGAAGGCTGCTACATAGGCTGAAATTTTTGGAAACAGCTGCCTGTGCTGGAAGGTGTGCAGGGGCCAGCCATCATATAGGCTCAGTTCTGCCTCTCACACATACCTATCTAGTGCCATTTGGGTTGCTTTCAAATATTTGAGATGGGACTTTCAGGAGCAACATGGGACGTATGAGAGACCGCAGCCTTTCTGGAGGAAGAGCTAGAGGCCAGGTGAGGTTCTTCTGAGCAGCTGAAATGGCTTTTGGTGCTTGTTTTTAGGCAGCTAAATGAGCCCATGGCAATTTCAGAAGCTTTTATGCCCTTTCCAGTTTGACAGTGGTGCCCTGAGGAAAGTTGCTGAAGTCCATGTGTGCTCTTGCTTCTCACCTGGGTTCTACAGACTCACCGTTGCTTCAAAGCAAAGCCCAGAAGAGAAATGCATAGTGCATTAATTGCGTCTTGCGTAAGTATTCTCATGGGTATCACTTGTACAATTAGACTATAAATAATTCAGTGTTTGGCTATCAGAGATTCCATCAATATTATGCAGGCTTTTCTTTCCCCCTCCGTGCGTGTGAAGGGAATAAATGTTTCACAAATGAACACGTGGGTGCTGCACGCCGCCCTCTGTGATGGCAACAGAGGGGGACAGCGAAGAGGACGGCTCGTGGTCAGCCCGAGCGCCTCTGAGGCAGCAAGAACAGGGCTGAAGGCTGAACCTCTCTGATGGGGTTGGGTATGGCAGGAAGACGAGCATGCGGAGTAGAGTACAAAATCACCTAAACCCATTTGCACACAGCCTGGCAGTTCGGGCAGAGCTTTTGTATTTGTTTTGAATCCAGGACGCTTTCTGTTTGCCAGTTCCCCAGGACCAGCAATGTCACGAGGCAGAGCCGAGCGCCAAGCCCAGCACAGCAGCCGGCCTTGACGCAATGTTACTGCTTGGCCTGGTTTCCAGCCCTTCTCCCAAGTCTCTATCGTGGAGAGGGCATGGACAGCGTAGGCTGGATGCTCAGGCTGGGCATGTGATCAGCTCCAGCAGCCAGAGAGGAAGGAACCAGCCAAAGTCCTAGATTTGTTCGATAAGGGACCAGGAGCAAGACAAAGAAGTAGAACCAACGGCAGATGCTCTGCGAGTCTGGGCAGGAGATGCTTGCAGGACCATGGTTGGGACCATCTCTACCGCAAAGCCAGCCCGGCTGCACAAGTGCTCTTGCATGCAGCAGGGGTTAGCTGTCCCTGCTGCCTAACAGCAGTTCCTATTGAGGGCAGTAATCGCGCCTAACCCCTCTGAAACCGAGGTATTTGGCATGCCCCTCTGCATCTCAATAGCCTGCGTCCCCTTAAAGCCAGCGCCTTAGTGCTGGGAACCTGCTGAAAGGCCTGGGCACATGCTCGGGGGCCGGGCATTCTTCTCTGTAAGCTTCATAATAAAAGCTGTGTTTGAAACAACAGTCCCTGGCTGCAAAGCAACAAAAAGCAGGAAATTCAAAGCGAAGGCTGATGCGCCAGGCTCTGCTCACACAATTGTGGAGCTGCACAAAGCACAATGTGCGCTGGGACAGGGTGCTCCCCTTCCCTCCCCCGGGAACTTCCTGCCTTTCCCTCATGCTGGTTTCCAAACCTTGAGAAGAGCTTTAAGCTGGTGTCTGGCATCGAGTTTCTCACAGAGCCGGTCACAGAACTTCATTCCCACGTTTCTGCCCAGCAGGGCAAAGTTGTCTCCTTCTTTCTCTCCCCCGCCACCCTTTGGCCAGCAAGGTGAGATCTGTGAGGCTGCAGAAATGAGAGTACAGAGCTCTGCTGTCAGGAGAAAGGAGGAGCTGAAGCTGGTGAGATGTTGGGGCATCCAGCACTGCCGGCCTTGGGCTCCATTTGCTTCAAGCCGAGAAGCTGCAATTAGCATCAACTAACTGATAATAAATACTAAATGCTGAAAGGGTCTAAGAACCAACTACCTTGCAAGATTCAGTCCCTAATGTGTGCTATAAATACCTACCAAATACCTGCTGCTTCTAGAAATAGCGTGTGGGAGTTGCAGCCGTACTGTTAACGAGACCTGTTGTACGTGACAGAAGCAGAGATAGGGAATGGCGGACGGAAGATCTCGCGGTATCACGGAATGGGCAAGGGTTTAACCATATTAGGTCAAAAAGTGATATCTGGAGCCTAATTGGTACATGCGAAAAATTCCACCTGGACAGAAGTTATAAGAGCCAGCAGTGAATTTCAATAAACGTCATTTGGCCTATCATCTCATAGGTGTCAGTGCTTCTTGACCCTGAGGTGGATGGCCTCAGTATTCCCTCTATAACCACGGACAACCGCCACGGGTTGATAACGAACCCGACAATAGCGTATTTCCCAGACTTTTTAAAATTGATTTATTTTCCTAAACAATCAATCTCAATGGAAAAGGACACAAGTTCTGCTCAAGTTAGGAAAAAAAAATACAAAATGTCTTGCTGCTCTGTGTAAAATGTCATTAGACGTACTTACATGATTCATTTGTTTTTTCTTATAGAATAAAAGCTTGAATCCTGCTTCTTCCATCAAGTCCCTGGTATCGATGGCTGTGCTGGTGATGGGCTCCCCGGGGGAGCGCATGAGCTTCAGATTTCCACGGGGCAGAGGGTAATGCTTATTTTTAAAATGACCAGAAGTCCTTTGGCAATGTTGTCCTAAGGCAACAGCAAACAAATGATCCTATCTCAGGGCAGCGTGGTTGCTCCTTTGAACGTGGAGAGGACTCTCAGGCCCGGCTATATGAAATGATGTTAATGATGCCATCACTGTTTCATCTTCCTTCTGCTTCCACCCCTTGGGCTATAGTTAGCATCAGCCTGACACACACTAGCGTGAGGAAGGCTGCCTATGTTTCCTATTCTTTATTGCTGACTAAAGACAACTGCAGGTTTATTCAGCCTTAGGGATGGCCTCAGTTGAGTTTCCTCCTGCTGCGGCCAGGATGGGGCTTGTGGCATTGAAAGAAATCACTGGAGTGGCAGTTTGGCTCTATCACAGCATCTCTTACTGCCCAGTTGCCTCTTCTCTGCAATATCCCTTTATGACAGATCCCACAAATGCGGGACGGAGCTGAGGCTCTTCCCTGGAGGGGACAAGTGCTTTGAACTGGTGGCTTCGAGGACAGCATCCAGCTCGTGGGTGGAATGTGGATGTGTCCCCAGGACCCCTCTGCTCAGATCTGGTGGGACCATTGCCAGCAGTGCCACCGAGTGCTGAGAACCACGGGCAAAACACAGGGATTTTTTGGAGACTCATATGTAAAATAACCGGCTGAATAAGCAAGCAGCAGGAGAAGGCGTCTCAAACATCGTAGTCCATTGTGCCAGTTCTCAGCAAAGGTCGGGAGTAAAACTGCCCAGAAAACAACAGTGAAAAACTGCTGAAGGGCAAGAACCTAAAGAATAAACCAAGTTCTTTGCTTGCTTTGAAATGTTTTAGCGGAGAATGTTTATTATTATACTGTTACTTGTTATCCAGACACTTACCCCCCACGCACACACAAAAAAGAAAGAAAGAAAAAAAGTGCAGAAATCGGACTCAAACCAAACAGAGGACTTGAAATAGTTCACAGACTTTTTCCAGATGCATTAATCTTCTGGAGGTTCTTAGCTGTTGATTAGACTTAAACAATCATGACCTGGCGAGTACCGAATAACCAAAGTCTTCTGAGAGTTCCCGTTTATACTGCAGGAGACCGTTGTAAAACAAAGGGCTGAAAAATCTCATTTGGACGTGAATTTTTAATACGGCTGTTTGGAAAGCTGCTGCGCTGACGTTAATTTGGGGAGATAATCAAGTAAGTATTAAAACAAACAATTATGCAAAGATAAAACTGGGGCAGGAAAAAAAAAAGCTCTAAGTTAAGCCAAAAGAAAATTGTTTGTAAAGACCATTTGACTTTGGCCCTTCAAACAAAATTAGAACAAAGCTGCAGAGTTGCTTTTTATTCAGCATTACAGATCAGCAGTACCAAGAGTACCTGGTATGTAAATACAACAAGGATGTTTGATTTATTCCTCAGCGGCCCACTTCAGAGCCTGTGCATGTTAGCGGGGACCTTTCTTTCAAGTTTAACAGGCTTCAGATCAGCCTACATTATGAAGGAGCCCCCCAGTCGCTTTAATCAGAAGCTTGAAGGAGACACTGAAGTAAAACACGTTGCCAGAGCCGAGCTCCGCCAGGAGTTCTGCTTGATTATGCCTTAGCGTAAAACCGTAGCTAACGTGCTTTTACCAGATGTCCTGATGAAATATTATTAAGAGCCGGCGCACAGCATTAATTAAAGCAGAATCTCGTAATGAATTCTCTTTGCGCGGCAGCAGGCAGAGCGGGTGACCCACATACCCTCGCGCGCTCCGGAGCGCCCGCGGCGCTCGCTGGGGCCAGCGGCGAGAGGGGATCCCCAGCCGGGGCTGCTCTCCACGGCAGACACCTCGCGAGCGGAGAGGCTTTGGAAGTGCCATTAAAATTCTTGGCGGGCTCCCTCACGGAGAAAGGGGGATAATCCGTCTGACCCCTCTCCCGCATAAGCGAGCACAAAGGCGCAGACAGCTAAAGGCCCGTGTGTTCGTGCCTAAGAGGCTTAGGGTTTGTCATTAAACATAATCCATCCCGCACCACGGGCACGCGCAGCTGGCAGCCTCCAGCCCATCTTAGCGGCGGGTTAGCGAAGAAACAAGGATAAGGTTTGCAGGGATTGTGTGTAAAGGGAGAAGGGGGAGAACTTTGTTCCCATGCACATGTTTTTAAAAGAGAAAATATGCCTGTGATTTCTATTTCTGCACATGTTAGTGCATTTTTGCCCATGCTGGTGGTTAGAGATAAAAGCGACTTAGCAACATTCGGAAGTCTCCACAGTTTGCGTCTCCCAAAGCCATTTCAGTGCAATCAAAGCAGCGGCGGTGCCGAGGTTGGACTGTGCCAGCAAGTCCTAATTGCCTGAAAGATAATCGTGTCATTAAAGTCTCTTGCCCCTGTGAGCCTTGTGCTCTTTGACAGCAAAGATGCTTTTATTGGGGGTTTCAAAGGAGCTCTCAGTCGCTGCAAAAGCACATTGTCCATTCAGAGGTGGTGCTATAGCTGCCTGATTTCCATGCTTTGCATTTGTTAGGCAGTGCACAGGGGAGAGCTACAGAGGGAATGCAGAAAAATGTTGACTTTCTTCAAGAGAGTCGAAATCTAAGTCTGATATTTTTCAGCTAAAAGCTGCGAAAGGGGAAGAAAATGACTTAAGCATTGCACCGTTTGGCCTTCTAACAATGGACTTGGATGCTTCTCTATGAAATGACACATGCGCCACAGAAAGTGTCAGCTTCACCAATAATTTTTCCGTTCCATAATCATTTTGAAGCTGTGACTGGCATCTTTATTCATACAAAAAGGCATGCATTTAGCCCTTAATTCATTGTCATCATTCTTACTGGAGAATTTCAATTAAGAAATGACCTCTCTATAAAACATTCAATTTCGCTACATGATTTATTCCTGACTACATTTGGTAAGATCTTTCCACTGGGCAGGAAGATGCTTATGTAGGTGAATCAATCACAGCAGTTCATACTTTTTGAAATAAAAGCTCATTTTTATTTATCTGCCTTATGAGTGCTGCTAGTTCTTGGACTATAAAAATTGCATTTCTGCTCTGTTCACATAGTACCCTGCTCAGTCAAGGGTCTTGCCTTCACTGGGGTTATTAATATAAGACCAGCTAATAATACCAACAACATGCAGGGATGAGTTAGCAAATATTTTCCCCATTTTTGCCCTGCAAAACTGAAAAGAGATGCAACTGAGCTTGGGAACTAGTGCAGGTAATATCTGCTGAGCCAGTGCATTAAGTTCATGGTCTGCAGAAGGGCTGTAGTCTCCCTGACCTGCTGCTCTCCTAAAACCATTTAGCTTAAATATACGTTCACTTGTGCTTTAGAGACGTACGGTGGGCTATTACTGTGTAATCCAAAGTGCAGAACAAGTGCATGCATTACAGATGGAATTGCTTCAGCTAGCGGGTGCAGGGTACTTTCAGGTAGAGCACTTGTATTTTGCAGTATATGAGAATAAACATGTGCACTGCAAATTAGCACTTGGATCATATTCTCTTTTACATTTACTTCTTCCCTTTCAGGCCCTGCTTCTCCTAGTCCTTCCCTTCTGTCTTCCTTAGTGTCCGTCTGCCCTCCGTCGCTGGTGTAGGACCTTTCCTCTTTCTGCAGCAGTGCTTTATTTTTGTCATTGACTCTGTTTCTTTGAGGCTTATTATAAATTGGAGCATTTTGCTCCAGGCTGTGCAGGGGCTGCGTCTGAACCTGGAAGAGTCTTGGTCATTTTGGGGAGTGGTGGGAGTTTGTAGATGGCCGGGAAGCAGCAGTTAGATGAAGGCAAGCTTAACGCTGCTTGTCTGAGACACCAGTGGCAGAGATGCATCATTTACCCTCTGAACCAGTTTTGGAGGCCCCCGTTGGCACCACATACCCACCTGCCACGTGAGGGTTCACAATGAGGAGCCCCAGGAGCCTGTGTGTGA
>VWPW01029571.1:0-16604 GCA_013389825.1 Crypturellus undulatus
CTGTGAAAGGAAGAGGGGGAAGAGCCCCACTCTTGTCTGGGTCAGATGTTTGTGTGACCTGTTCTGCAGCACGAGGCTCTGTCTTCTACTGAAGGGAGAAGGTGTCTCGTGGTCTGTGCAAGTTGTTCATCTTTCTTCACTACAAATGAGTTGTTTGGCAAACTGCATGCGTTTGCTGCATGTTGTCTGGGGAGGAATAACCCCAGGCACCAGCACAGATTAGGGGTTGACCTGCTGGAAAGCAGCTCCATGGAGAGGGATTTGGGAGTCCTGGGTGACACCAAGTCACCCCCGAAGCAGCACTGGGCCCTGGTGGCCAAGGAGGCCAACGGGCTCCTGGCTGCAGCAGCAGGAGCGTTGGCAGCAGGACCAGGAGGGGATCCTGCCCCTCTGGGCAGCTCTGGGGAGGCCCCTGGAGTGTTGGGGGCAGCTCTGGGCTCCCCAGGAGCAGAGGGACGTGGAGCTGCTGGCGCGGGGCCAGCGCAGGGCCACGGAGATGCTGAAGGGACTGGAGCAGCGAGCGGCAGAGGAGAGACTGAGCGAGCGGGGCCTGTGCAGCCTGGAGAGGAGAAGGCTGAGAGGGAGCTGAGCAACATGGCCAAGGAGCTGAGGGGAGAGTGCAGGGAGGCCGGGGCCAGGCTCTGCTGGGTGGTGGCAGTGACAGGACGAGGGGTAAAGAGTGCAAGGAAGATTTCTCTGTCCTCTAAAGCAAGTGGGCTCTGCAGAATATATTGATGCTCTCCATACCCTTGGCCCCTTTTGATGGTTCCACAAGGTTTTCTGGACTGTAGAAAGCCACCACACTGTGATCCAGCTTGACAAAGAAGCAGTTACCAACTTTGGGGTATATCTTCAGCCATGGTGTAGGATGGCATCTCCGTTCAGCATTCGTGCTTCCCAAGCATACCATAATGTGCTTGGACTCTTGCTGTGCTCGAGAACAACTGGAAATGTTGAACAACTTGGGAAGCCTCTTATTGATGGATCCTGTGGTGCACAGCTCAGCCTGGGGACTTCCCAGCGACCAGGCATTCCTCACCATGTGCATTTCTTCAATAAAGCAATAAATAAAGTGGAGCTTTCCAAGTACTTACTCCTCGCACAGGGTACTCAAAGGCTTCTGGCATCTATTTAACACAGTCGCAGCCAGAATGACAGAGGGGAGAATTTCCCAGCGTCATTTTGTGCAGCTGCTTTGATTCGGAGTCCTGCCGCTCTAATCAAGCAGATGAAGACATAGAGTGGGATTTGGAATTGGTGAAGGAACCAGCGTGACCTGTCACTGCCAAGACAACAGGCCTGACAGCCATCCAGATGGTGCATCAAAGCCAACAGCGTTGCCCGTGATAAACCTTGACCACTTCATGTCCACAGAAGAGCACGACAAGACGTGGCAACCGGGCCAGGATGCTCCACTGTTTCAACAGGAGAGTGGTGGGAGCCCTCAAGTGCTGCTCAGTTTGGGAATATCACCCCGATTCCTTCGATAGATTCTGGATCCTGGTCTCCAGCTGAACTTGCACAGTAATGAACCGTGTTCCTAAGAGCCTACAACTAAATTGGAGAAGATTGGCGGACGAGATGACTTCATTTTTTTCCAGCAGTCAAGTTTATGTGCGTTTTTGTCTTCTAGAATGAGAGTGACATGGAGTTTTTCATCAGTGTTGCCCAAGAAAACATCTGCTTTATCCTAGTGTGATTTAGAGCATTGATGCAAACACGCATAGATCCATGTACATGGAGCCTGGCCTAGAGCAGCTCTTCCAGGAATGTATTACAGCCAGAACCAGTCTCAGAGGGAGCTCAGGTGTCACTGATCTTCTGGGTGGATTTCAGTCCCTAAGGTCTCCCTCAGTCCTAATATTTTCCGCTTAGGATACCTCTGGGAAGGCTATCACTAGCTAATGCAATTTGAGATCCAGCGTGGAACAAAACCCCTTGGGAGTTCAGTAGTGACTCATTCCCACCTTTGTTGTCCCTGTTTTTTTTAATGCGGAATGAATTGCTATGTTCAGGTGTGTATTCCCATCTCTTTCTTATGCCAAAACGGTCACTTTCAGTGAAGAAATGTCATCATAGGGAAAAAAAACCTGCCTGTCCTCACCGCCACCATCTCATGTGTTCGCCTAGCTGCAAACCCAAGCTGTGGTGTGGGCGTTTCTGCTTCTGCACTCAGTTTTTCCCCGGGATTCACGTCCTGCGCCTCTGGATTATGGTGCTCAGCTCGATGTGCTGCAAAACAAGACCCAGGACGGAGCGAACAGCGGAGCAGAAGCTCAAAATCACGTCTGTGGTGTGAGTTTGGACGGGGTGAAGAAGGAGAACGGTTCTGTTGCGTGGTCCATGGGGAGGCTGCACACAGCAGATCCAGGGCTGCGAGTGTCCCACGCGCTGCTTTTTGGGAACCTGAACTTGGCTGAACAAGATGCACTTCAAGTTTCAGGGTCTGAAATGCAACAGGGAAACCATGAGATCGGGCTCATTACACCAAAATTAGATCAAAATCCCCAGCAGCCTCAATGAGAGCCCTGACTGGGAGTCTGTCTTTGTAGTAACTCTGAATTCAAAAGAAGCAGTGAGTACAGAAACACCTGAATGACAGCACACCCTCCGCTTTTATTCTGCACCAGAAATTGTTTTTGTTAAAAGGGCTGCTTTGCATTTTTTTTAAATATTAATTTTCCATTCAATAGAGTTGCTCAGGAAGCCTGGGTACAGCAAGTGATGCTGCACACCTGAGTGCAAATAGCCAGGCCGTGCATTGCATTCTCCAGGGCTAGAATTTCCTGCTGAGTTAGTTTGCTGGCAGGAGTATCTTTGTTTCCATTTTGCTGGGAAAAATGAGGGTTAGATACTGGATAAAATACTGCACTGGGGCCTGGAACACATAGATCCACTGTTGAAGCTGTTGATAAGTTTCTAGAGCCAAGATGTGTTGCCTGTTAGATGTTTTTGACCCTACCTGACACAACAAGACAGTCTGGATGTTGCTTTTATAGCAAAGTTCGATGACTTCATTCATAGGTTTAATGAGTTTGGGGATTGAGGGAGCAGTTGCACCCCTTTAATGTGATTNTTCCTGCTGGGTTAGTTTGCTGTCAGGAGTATCTTTTTTTTTTCCATTTTGCTGGGAAAAATCAGGGTTAGATAGTGGATAAAATACTGCACTGGGGCCTGGGACACATAGATCCACTGTTGAAGCTGTTGATAAGTTTCTAGAGCCAAGATGTGTTGCCTGTTAGATGTTTTTGACCCTACCTGACACAACAAGACAGTCTGGATGTTGCTTTTATAGCAAAGTTCGATGACTTCATTCATAGGTTTAATGAGTTTGGGGATTGAGGGAGCAGTTGCACCCCTTTAATGTGATTTGTCACATTGCCCTGTGATCATTCCCAATCTTATGTAGCATTTGAGAGTGGATTTCCAGAAACACTTGAGGTGCTGACTGTATATAAACCTTACACAAAATGCCTTGAAAAAGAGGGAGGTCTCTACAAGAAAGTCTTGAGGGCAGGTCTACAAGTGATTAGCTCATGGGCTTAATTGAAGAGAAAACTCTAATAAGACGTTATGTTTTCTAGCTGTTAAGAGCAATGGGGGTGCAGTCGCAAATGAAGAATTGCATCGTGCATTTTAAGACTCTGTACAAGAATTTCTGCAAGGAGGATAATAATGGCACAAGTGAAATACAGTGAAATACAAGGGGGTACTCTTAAGGTGCATGAACTCCCGTGGATAACAGAGAAGAAGGAAAGAAAAAGAAGGAGGGAAAAAGCAGCTGGATTGGAGCAGAACTGAGTCCTGGAAATGCTCCAGGCCTTGAAAATCGGTAGGTTTCTGGTTCTTGATGGATCCCTCATGGAGCTTAACAAAGAGCAGAATATAAAGATATGTTAATACCTTTTCTCTGGGAGTTGTTTGCCTCTGTTGTGGGCTACAGGGCTTCATCCTCAAGCCTAAAAATAGGGATAATTGCTGTAATCCTAAACTAAGGGAACATACCAACTGACTGCAGAGATTACAGCCCCTTCTCAACCCATGGAGGTCGTGGGGTGCTACGTCATGAGGATGTGTTGTTTTTTGAACGGTGCCCCCCATAACTATCAAGTACAATGAAACAGCAGCGGGTGATGTGAGCAAGGGGCAGATGGACCAATTGATGGACCTGCTTGATTTAAGATAAAGTCAGGACTAGCAGCATGCCCTTTGCAAGAGGTACGACTGGTCTACAAAAGTCCAATATCTGGGACCTAGTGGTGGCTGTTATTCCCTGTTGAGAGCCTTTGGGATGGTGTTGAATCCAGTACCAGGAATCTGGATTTCAAGAGGCAAAGATGGATGATGGCTCTCTGATTTATCCTGCATCCGTATCCAGGTAGCGGCAAAGGACTTGGGAGCATCAACACAGGCAGTGGGCAAAAATTAATAATGCACTTGGTGGGTCCTCATTAAGGAGTTGATGCTGGGAATCAGTGGATGTCCCTACTACCGGGGCTTAAAAAAGAGGAGATTTTAGTGTTAGTTACTATTTATTCATCCTTATGTAGCATCCGTATTCAATGTTCCATGTCTTTCAATGGCTTTGCAAATACGAATTGGAAAATGAGTGCCGTGCGTGTACAGAGGAGAGCCCTGCTAGTTCCTTGGTGTGCGGGTGCCCATGTCTCTTAAAAGAGGCTCCTTCGAGTGTTCTCGTTTACTTTTTTTTCCTCCCAAGTGCTGTTTTCGGCTACATTTGCTGATGGGGGAAATCCAAGATTGAGCAAAACTCTCTTCTGAAGGGTTTTTCCTAGAGAGGAAAAATGGAACCTCTGTGCTCTGGAAAGCAGTTGTGCTGACGCATTTAATTTCCTGATTTAAAATGAGCTAAACTTGTCCTTTTTTCTTTATTTTTTTATTTCACTTTTTGAAGAGTGATCAGATAGCATTAAAAATATACCTGACTGGGAATGTATCTCGAATTAATTGCATTGCAGCAAACGAGACCATTTCAATAAATCCTCCATGCGCATTTTAGACCTTAATCAAGTGGTAACGTATTTGACAGTGCATTGCAGTGAGCTGTGTAATTTCACCCCTGTTGGAACAGGCTTATTCCATAGAAATGATTAATGAATTAAGAGTTGTGGGTCATCCTGTTATTACAGGTGCTGTGATGTGTGTTTCTCTTTCATATTCATGTCTTCCTGGAAGGAGGAAGCCCAAGGGATGGTCTTCTGAGAGTCTTCCTTTCCTGGATAACTTCTTCTTGCCTCCCAAGACTGTCTATCCCAAATTTCCTTGTAATATCAGTGGGAATGTGTTGAAGAAAGGAATGAGTACATTGGAAAATGATGAAACATTGCGGGGCTGCTTTGGGGGGTCAGCGTGAATTTGTGGCCAGTAGCATCCTCCAGTCCCACAAATATGGGAAATGTTTATGGGAAAAACATTCCTGGGAAATGGATGACTTTTGTATTTATTTATTTAAGCCTTATTTCTACATCAGCAGCACCCAGTGTCTCCAAACAACACAACAGGGAACCACACAATGTTTCCTGATAGATATTCCCAAGACAATTTTGACCTAGTGTCCAACATCTAGGGAGGTGTTTGGTTTCCTTTGGTTGTTCTTTGTCCAGATGTGGGAGAATTTCTCCATGAAAGGATGGGGAATGGCTTTTCATTGTTCCTTTTATGCCCAGGTTTTGCTCTTGCCTATCCAAAAGAGTTATTCCAACTGTCTCTGAAGGTGTTTCGGATTCAACATACTGCTTTTCTGTGATCTTTCTGCATAATGAGGGGTTCCAGGTGCCTTTCCCACTCACTCTCCATCCCGCTTACGCGTCCAAGAGGTTGGATTTCGGTTACTTTGGTTATTTTGGTCTTTCCTCGCTAGCCTGGTGCTGGAGCCCTTTCCATGCTCTACCTCAGCCTGTTGCCCGCACGAGGAGGATGCTGCTTTGCAGCCTCCCGNCGCTCTACCTCAGCCTGTTGCCCGCATGAGGAGGAGGATGCTGCTTTGCAGCCTCCCGGGAGCTCCGTGCATCCTGGGCACCGCGGGAATTCAACACGGCCCTTCCAAGTCCTGGGAAAAATGTGGCCAGCATCAGCTGTTCCCCGCCGGCCGTTCTCCGCAGCATCAGTCCCCGTCGCCTTTAAACGTGATGCGCATCAAAGCCGAGCGGTGCAGAGGAATTCCCCCTTCCCCACGGCCTCCCTCCCTCCTCCTGCCTTGAAATTTTCGGCACTCGCGAGCGGATTGAGCCTGACACAGATTTGTAGCCGTCTCCATGGTTACGGAGCCGGGCTGGTTGTATGTGGAGCGTGTTCATTGTTAAGTTTCTAATTTCAGCGAGGTCGCTCCGTGGTTTTTCTGCCTTTTATATATTTTTTTTTTCCTCCACGGTTCCAAGATACCCTGGAGAGGAATCGGAGCTGCCAGTGCCCCTTCCTCCCCACCTTCCCTCGTTGCATCCTTGCTCTCCATGGAGCGATCGCCCTGGGAACCTTCCCATTTTCCAAGGATCTTCTCGCTGCTTTGCCCCATCTGCCCGTTACTCTAGGTCTTCAGCTCCTGCCTTCCTGCCTCAGCAATTCCCACTGCTCCCTATATTTCCTCGGTGCTTTCTGAGATCTCCTCTACCTCCCTCTACTTCTCGTAGCCTTGCAAGGAGACATCTCAGCACAGCCCGTTCCCCTTTTTTGGGGGGGCATCTTGAGCTGTGCAAAGGCTAAATGCTAAAATACGAGGTTTTGGGGGGCAAATGGATGTGCAGAGCTTGAAGGACATCCCTTGTGTAGCAGTGCTGGCGAATCCTGGTCGAAAGGAAAGGATGGAGCGTTATCCACACCTTGTGTGATGCAAAAGTGACGCTTGGGCACCAGTTTTATGGCATCTGTGGTGGCACTAGTGTTTCCTTGCTCATCTTAAAAAAAAAAAAACAATAAGACCTGCATGTGGATGTGGGAATTAAAAAAAAAAATGTTTGAATGGGATGGAATTTCGTGTTCGAAAGCTAGGAACAGCTCTGCCACCCCTGTTCTTCTGGTGTTTTCTAGATAGTGAATGGTTTGATGGCAAAGGACCTTATGGAGCATTTCCATTCATCAGAGAGGTACTGTTGGGGTCTCCCTTGGCCTTTTCACCAAATGTGTAGAAATGCAATACCTGAATACCCAAAATAGCTGCAGAAATAATGAGATAAAAGAAGCAGACAGTGAAATGGACAGAACATGACCACATGATCCCTGTTTCTGTGTTTGGGAACATGAAGGGAATTCATGTCCTCCTTCATGACTTGGGCTGTGGTGGCCTTGACTCCAGGTCTTGTGCCTGAGGAGCAAGTCCAGGTCTTGGGAGCAATACTAGTACCCAGGAAAAAAGTGCTCATTGGGAGTCCTTAGCTCCTATCTCTGAATCCTGGTTCATACTTCCCTTTGCATTTGGGCTTTAGGAGGGTCACATCATCCTTGTTTTCATCTCTCATGCTTGGGTACTCTGTGGACGTGGCTTTCTCCTTGCCTCACGAATGCTTTGGTGTGCATCTGTGTTTGAAGATATTTTGAAAGCCTGAAGAGTACCAGGTATTATTTTTTGCCATTAAATCGATGAAAACAAACATGGGATATTTTTGCAGCAAATATTACCTCTACTGGGTTCTCTTTTGCTTTGCCCTCCCGCATGGAAAGCAGGCAAGATTGTACATTTGAACTCCAATGTGTTGGGCTGCCTTTAAATGCCCCCCATCATCTGGTCAGTTAGTGGCCCTGCTGACAAACCCATGTGTGTGCTAATTGAATTAAGCACCTTCCTATAAAGCACTGGACTCTTAAGGTCAAGTGCAATGAAACACACAGCCGTAATTGAGGTATTCATTCGTTCATGTGCATGATGGAAGGGAGGCTCGTGTGATTGATGTACCTACTGATGCGCCCCTTGAATAAGGATTCGTCTGACATTTCAGGTCCGCGTGGTTTGTTTGGGAAGGGCTTCGTGTTTCCTACGCGTTGAAATCGGTTGCCGTTTCCTGACCTATTCCTTTTCCTTGTATCCTCCTCGAAAATGGATCTTATTCTTGGCCATGTGTTTGAAAACCGCATGTGGTTTTTGCTTTTCTCATTAGTGACATTAAGAGACGAGTCGGTCCCTCTGCTGGAGCCCCACAGCAGTTCCTTGCCCTGGCGCTATAAGGAGGGATGGATTTTGTGGTTAATGGAACCAGCCCAAGCTGCACTGATCTGCTCTGTTTTACCCAAGGAAGCAATTTATCCTTCTGTTTTCAGTATATTGCCATTTTCATTTGCCTCCTTGCCTTTGGAAACAGATAGCAAATAGTTCCTTGGGATTTTCCTGGGGGAGAGTAATGAACGGTTCGCAGGAGGAGAGATTAAATCCATTCAGGAGAGGGAGCAAGAAAGCCCCAAGGTGGAGTGTGCCGTTCTTGTCGGAGGTTTGCGGAGATGAAAGAGCTTGGATGAATTAACAAACACAGGCATTTCGAGCTCATTGTGATTCCTCCCGCTTTTGGAGAGCAAACATCGTGTTGCTGAATGAGGTTAGTGGGATTACAGAAGAAGGAGCACGTCAAGGTGCATCCTTAGGGGTCTGCCCCAACTTCATACAGGAGCTCAGGAGGGCTCTGGGCGCCCACGGGAGAGCCGGGCAGCTGCTTGCTGGTTTAGCAAAGCAGAAAGATTCTTCTTGTGAAGAGCCAGGGTCATCATCTCCGGGTCCAGAGGCTGCTCTGTGTCCTAAAATCCTCTTTGCTCCTGCTCTTCCTAACCCCAGGGCACACTCTGCTTCTCCTCCTGCACAGTGTCACCTCCTGAGCCTGCTCAGCCCCATCGATGCTGNGTGTTGCTGAATGAGGTTAGTGGGATTACAGAAGGAGGAGCACGTCAGGGTGCATCCTTAGGGGTCTGCCCCAACCTCACACAGGAACGGGTTGCTCAGGAGGGCTCTGGGCGCTCACGGGAGAGCCAGGCAGCTGCTTGCTGGTTTAGCAAAGCAGAAGGATTCCTCTTGTGAAGATCCAGGGTCATCATGTGCGGGTCCAGAGGCTCTGCTGTGTCCCACTATCCCCTTTGCTCCTGCTCTTCCTAACCCCAGGGCTTCTTCTCCTGCACAGTGTCACCTCCTGAGCCTGCTCGGCCCCATCGATGCTGATGTTTAGTCACTCTTTGGAGTCAGCAGTGGTTGGGAGGGCATCTCTTCTCCAAAATAACTACTGATGGGATAAGAGGAAATGGGCTCAAGTTGTGCCAGGGGAGGTTCGGGTTAGATATTAGGAAAAAAAACCTATATGGAAAGAGTGGTGAAGCACTGGAGCAGGCTGCAGTAGAGTCACCATCCCATCAAGAATCACAGAATCACAGAATGGTTGAGGTTGGAAGGGATCTCTAGAGATCATCTAGTCCAACCTGAAACACATAGATGAGGCACTTAGGGACAGGGTTTAGCAGGCATGGTGGTGCTGGGTTTATAGTTGGACTCCATGATCTTGAAGGTCTTTTCCAACCAGAATGATTCAGTGATTCTACTCATGCCTCCCTTGACATGGCTTCTCAGGAAGGCAGGGCTTAGTAGTGGTCACCTCACATCATCTTTGTTGAAATGATCAGGCTCTTTGGACTATGCATACAGGGAGCTTGGTCCTTAGGCTTAGCATCACTAACCTCACTGGTATCAAGCACTGTTTCCATCCAAGACTAGGACAGCTTGCTCAAAACATCAGGGAGATGTTCATCTTGGATGGGCACTCCTAATCCTGAGCCCTTTCTTGGACTGGGACAGCTACTTTGGGCCTCTCCTACAATTGAAAGGACCTCGGGAAACACTTTCTCAAAACCTGTAGTTTTCTTCATCTTTTCCAGGGAATCACATGAAGAAAGTACAAGAAATGCAGGTCTTTAAATACCTGAAACCCACAGCATGAACGTGTGCTCGGCTCTTCTCTGATGAGAGTGACCCAGGTTTCATGCCATGGAAACTGTAGCGCGAGCTAATCAGGATGCAGGCTGAAGCGTGGAGGAGAAATAAAAGGGCCACGGCTGCACACCGTGAAGCGTGGTGAGGAAATCAGACCAGCAGGAGCAAACATTAGCAATAAAACCACGACAGCAATCAGGCTTTTAATGCCACTCGTAGGCCACCTGCTCCCCTGCCTTCTCCCCACTCGCTTATGATGCAGCGACAGTGACAAAAAGTGTTAATCTGGGCTTTGAAATTAATGCAAATGTATTTTTTTATTATCATAATTAGGTCTGATGGGGTACTGTATGTTTAGACTCTGTTTGCATGCATCTCAAGGTGGTTTTGGGATGTGTTGAGAGCATGTAGGGGAATCTGAGAGGGCTTTCAAGGCAAGATCCTTGTCCCAAGGGTTGGATGAGAAGCCTTTAGGGTGGTAAGAAGCTGTTTTAAGTCTTTCTGTTGCTTGCATTTCTGCCTAGAAATCAGGGGGAAGGAGTGGGAATCACTGTGCTGTCCTGTCCAAAACAGCTCACAGTCAAGGCTGGTTAAAACGTGACTTTTCTCCCGCCAAAAGCAAGAGATTTTGTCCATTTGTTGCCAGAATTTGTCCTATTTCTACTACCAGTAAGTTACAAAAAGGTCATTTTTAAGGACAAATCCAGGTGCCAGTCTTAGAGAAGGGCTGTTATTACTCTGAAGTGAAAAATAATAAAATCAAATAATGCCAGACTTTACAGTAGTCCCTTCTGTACAGAGAGATCTTGAGGCTTTGCCGTCTCCCTAGGAAAGAAATTACAGTCTGGGAGTTAACTCTTCTGCATTACTAGTTTTTCAGAGTTGATTTTGGCTTTGTTGCTGAACATCTCCTCAGATTTTTTTGTTTGCTTGGTGGCATTTTAATCAAAATATTTTATTCAATGTCTGTAGTACTTAAAAAATAATTGGGGGGAAGATCAATCTCTGCAGTTTTTCATCAAGTACCTCATTTTCCAAAAAGATCTTTACTTTGAAGGTGTGTTTTGTTTGAGAAAGTTCATTCTCTCCAGGAGCACAGAACTGTGAGAAGGAATGGCTAAATCATCCTAAACTCATCAGATGGAGAAGATCCTGGAAGTGGGCAAGGTACCAGTTGGAAACACCCTATTTTTCCCCATGGAATTGGAACATCAGGAAAGAGACTGTTTTGGTGGGAGTCTGGAGGCTGAGGCCACTGTTTGCTCAGGAAGCAGCAATGAGAAGACCTGAGGTTGAATGAACTGAAGGTAGGACCTGGTGCTCCTCTTGCTGTAGATCTGGCATTGCACAGGCACCGTCTGTGCCTCTGCCCTCCCTGCAATGGCTCTTTCAAGGATTATTGCTGATTAAGGAAGGTGCTGAGATGCTGTGGGCCCTATAAAGGTGCTGAAGCCTCTACAGTTTCCCTAACNAGGCGGGTGCTGAGATGCTGTGGGCCCTATAAAGGTGCTGAAGCCTCTACAATTTCCCTAACGCCCACAGAAATGCTCTCAATCCTTGCTAGAAATGAGCCAAAGAAGGGAGAAGTCATCAGCCTCCCATGCAATCCCTGCCATCACAGGCTGCAACCAACACAGGACAGCTAATTAACCTCGCTTGTTAGCACCACACTAATAAAAATACTAGCATCCCTGCACAATTAATCGCAGCTGGAGTGATGGTCGGCATAATAATAACAATAAACCTGCACAGGGAAAGCAAAGCGTGTCCCATGCGCCAGCTTGATGCTCTTCAGCACACACGTGCCCACCACCACCTTCTTGCTTCAAGAGGTCCCACTNACCATAATAATAATAATAAACCTGCACAGAGAAAGCAAAATCTGTCCCATGTGCCAGGTTGATGCTCCTCGGTACACACGTGCCCACCTTCTTGCTTCAAGAGGTCCCACTTGAAGTTGCTCTTGACGCCCTTACAGAGAGGTTGCTGCTCTGAGGGAGTGTTGCAGCCCAGATGGATGAGAAATGGGAGGAAGAGTTACCAACTACCTTGATTTTAGGGGTGACACTTTGGGGCGTAGAGGCTGAAGCCCACTGAGATGCCTGCAAGCCCATTTTTGTCCCTTGGACTCCTTCCCCAAGCAGTTCTGATGGCCCCNCCTAGTGGGATATGCTAAGTGTGCTGGGAGATGCTCAAACAACCAACACATTCGCCTTCTACCTCTGTTTAGTAGTGTCCTTTCTCTTAGTCTCTTTCCTGGCTTATCTACTGTCTTCAGCAAACACATGCAGACCCTCTTGCAGAAGCAGAAACATTTCCAAAGTATTTCCAGTGATCTAAGACAGCATGTGGACCTCGGGCTAGCTAGACCAGCCTCTGGTAGAATGATCGTTGCTTTCAGAAAGGAAGTTTGGCAGAAAGGACTGAGATCTCCTGCCTCTACTGTGTGCACTACCAAAGTCACAACCTAACCACTAACAGCTGGGTAAGAGGAAAGCACAAACAGTTGTGAGATAGCTTGACTTGAGCTGTTTCTTGGCATCAATTAGACCTCTGGCAGTTTATATTGCTATTATTTTATTATTAATTATATTATTCATATTATTTATTACATGATCTCTAGAGGTCCTTTCCAACCTTTTTGATTCTATGATTATTTTATTGTTATTTTATTATTGATATTCTATTGGACCCTCTGCCTTAGAAATGCTTACTAGTTGGCCCTCATTTTCCTGCTCAGCACCAGATTCTCCTCGATGGAGAAACTTCTCACCTCTTTTTGCTATGTCCAGGACTGCAGGGCTCATAGCATTTCCCTGCCAAAAACTTTGCATAAAAAATACCTATGGGCTTTCATACAGCGTGGGGGGTTTGTCTGCCCCTCAGCTCCCTGTGGCTGATCCTGTTAGTAGTTCGGATCACTGATGTTTCTCCATCGTGCACTGGAGCCTTTCTAATGTCATGGCTCATATTAAAGCAAAAGCAACTGTGCGATTGCACTGTTGTAGCATGAGTGTTGCCTAACATGGTTGTGGGAGGGTTGCACATGCTTCCAGCCCTTGCAAACATGTTCGGAGACCACCACAAATCCTGGAAGCTGAGGTTTGGGTTGGGACAGGATGCTCTTGGGCATCTGTCCAACTCCAGCGCTTTCCAACCTGAGGATTGGAGCAGGCACTCTACTTGCCAGGCCGCTAAATGCACTAAGTGCTAATTTTGTGTTTGTTCTTGTGCTTCGTGCCCTTAAAATAGTATCCCTCCTCTGGCTATCCTTGGGAGCTCTTCAAGGAGGTTAAAAATACAAACATGAAAGCTGCAATAATAAATATCCCCTCAGGATTGACTTGAAGCCTTTCAAATGTGTTGCGGAGCCGGGGCAGAAGACCACAGAACTGCAGCTGTAATGTGCACGCAGTCGAAGCTCCCATTCCAGATCCATAGAGGACGTGAATAATAAGTTGTGTGATGAAGCATGCGGAATATCGCTTTATTTACTAGGAGCAATTCCACTTTTTGCTTCAAAGAACATCTGTGTACACACGTGCATAGGGTTAGGCAGCCAACTCAGAGCAGGTAAGAGGAATATTTTCTTTGGAGTCATCTTATACGTTGTGGACACACTGTGACTGTCCGTACCGGTGGCCAAGCCACAGCTGGAATACTTGTCCAAATTTAAGGATTATTTAATGGGACCAGCTAGCGCTAACCCAAATTGGAAACAGTCCAGGGGTTAATACAAGCCAGGGAGCAACTAGGTAGTTTGGATGGACCTCTGTGCTCCTGGGGAAGAGTTTAGTTGCAGCAAGTCCTCATAACTAGGGAATGGTGCCTCTACTGGTTTATATACGACCATACACAGAGTCACCTAGATGAAGATTGCATCTTGGAGTGAGCGAATTGTTTGTAATTAATGTGATTGGTTATCGAGATGGGAATTGGAGACAGATGCCAGCATACTCAAAATGTGGAAGTGGTTTCCTTCGGAGTTGGCCGGTTGTTTTTCCACAACTGGCAAAATCCAGTCGTGATTTTTTGCTGTAATGTTTGTACCAAAGTCCATTCCCCCTGGGACTGGCCACCAACCACCGAACCCTCTCGGAGTAGTAGCATGAACCCAGGTAACAACCACTTCTCTCACTTTCTCGACCAACCTCATGCACTGCATCATGCCCTCAGCTGAGTGACAACACTGCTTGTCTCTTTAGTAACCTCCAAATGGATCTCTCTTCTGGGTCTCATTCACATCCTCACCCTCTGCTGCCTTTAGACTCAGCAGGTTGATGGGGAACGCCAACCAAGGAGGTCCTCCACCAGCTCCCATATTTATATGTATAAAAATCTGGGACTGGCTCTGCAGTCAAGTGGTTTAGAGGGTTTTAAGGCAAAAGCAGCCACTTTGACTGTCCCCAGTCAAGCCAAAGAGAGGTTGGGTCAGAAGGACACCCAGTCTTCATTTAAGTTTGGTAGAAGATGAAGCATTTACCACTACCCTGGCTAAATGGTTCCAGTGTGGTTGTTTCCTCTCACCGAGGAAAATATACATGCATTTCCAGTCTGGATTAGTCAAGTCTTCAGTTCCTGGACAGTGGGACCGTTGTTTTCTCTTGCTTGCAGCCTTGACCACAGCAGGGTTTTGCTTCAGAGCCTGGCAGGGTTTCTGCATCATCTGGGTGCACTTATGAATAGGAACTGTCAAAAGGCCATTTCTGAAGTCAATATATCAGGCTGAGGCAGGCTATTTTTCCCCCCAAATTAATTTTTTTTTCCTTTCCACAATTTCAGCTGTGTAGAGAGGTTCCTATTGTCAAAACTGTTAGGAGGAAAAAGTCTATTCTTCCCCCTAGCTTGCTACTCCCAATTCACAAAATAATATAGTGTTACAGAGAACGGTAAATAGCTGGATGGTAAAGGCTAAGGCTCCAGCATATTTTTAGCCATTTTGGCAAAAGGAGAAGGAGGAATGTTGCTTGGCTCAAATGCAAAGCCGCATTTTGGATCCCTCGCTACTCCTAGGTCTTTTGTTCCTGTGAGATAATTGGATTTTGCCATGGAGAGGCATGTGTTGGAGTTGGGTTAGCTGGGAGCAGGGATGGCCCATGTAGGTGACCATGGTGTAGGATCCATGGACACAGAGTGACCATGGTGTGGGATCCATGGACGTAGAGTGACCACGGTGTAGGATCCATGGACACAGAGTCCAGCTGCTCTTGCCAGGAGAATGGTGGGGATGTGAGATGGATCCAGGCAGGGAGGATGTGTCTGTGCAAGCGAATAAAACACTGCCAGAGCGTGGATATTGGAAAACAGTTACCATAATGCCAAATTTTTAGGTACTACTGTGTTCGGTGTGCATGGATGTGGCCAGGGGCAATAGGTGCTTGCAGGTTTGGTCGTGGTTGTAGGAGCTCATTGCTGAATCTTCACTGGGGCAATTCCCCTTCCTTCCTAGCAACAGATAAAGCAGGGAAAAGGCACAAGAGTCAATCCTGGTCCGGGATCACCCACACCACTAAATTATTACCGCGGTCCCAAAGACAGCTTTGACCCAGATCAACGCTCCTTCTCCCAGACGCTATCTGGGCGGGCGTAAGGGTTTTGCGTGGCCACTTTCCAGTAGGCACAAGGCCAGCCTGCTTGGGAGGAGAGGCGAGCTTAGCCATATGGATGTGAGCTGTGCCATGCCGCTTGCCCTCGGAGAACTGGCCGTGACCCATTTCATTTCCTACTATGGCTGTGGGTTGTGTGTCCCCGAGGTGCTGGATTCGTGCGCTCTGCTGTCAGACTGTGCGAACGAAGCTGCCGTTTGCCAGGTGTCTGGAGGTTTTTGTCGCTGTTAATGAGAAACTAAACCCTGCTGGCTGCCCCCTTTTCCCTGGGGGTGGTAAAAAATCCAGGAAAACTCCAAAAATCCAGTGTTTTCTGCAGCTCTAGGGCATCTGCAGTCAGACCAGAGCTGCCCAGGGGAAACTGAGGCATGGGGATCCTTTGGCTTACCAGGATCATGCAGGTTGCACAGAGATTGGATCCATATACCCTGGAGACACTGCCAGAGGTCCACTTTGGACATGGGCAACCATTTGGGGTAAGACAAATCAAAGTAAAGCTAATTTCAGGAACCAGGCTGCTGCATAAATAATATTGCAGTTGGCAGAGGGGCTCATCCGATCCCTCCGAGTCCTGTCATGCAGGAACGCTGGTGATCCCTCAGGGAGAATGAGCATCTGCAGCTTGTTATGTACCGTGTTGCCGTCCCGTGATGCGTAGGTGAAGCCAGGGAAATCCTTGCAGCAGAGCGTTAGGAGTGTTAGAAATCCATAGGGCTTGAAAAAGGGACTAGACACGTGGAAAAAAAAACCTCATAGGTAACATCTGCTATGAGATCCTTGCAGATAAGGAGTGTTCTGGGGAACTGTATTTTCTTGTCCTATTCTTGTGGTGTCCTTCAGAATCTATTGTGGAGGGGACAGATGATGGACTCATCTGACCCAGAACAGCTGTTTCTAAGACCTTACGGTAATTAGATCCGGCTTGAGCAATTCCAAGCAGTTTGGGTTTGTGATCTGATTTGGAACATGTTTAAATTGTGCGGGTAGCATGGTGGCTTCTATACATGGCCCACAGCTTTGGGAACATTGTTTGTGCCCCAAGGTCCTGATAATACCCTGGATGCAGCATCGTGGCTGTTGTGTGA
>VWPW01029572.1:0-64341 GCA_013389825.1 Crypturellus undulatus
TGCCTCTTGCAATGAGAATAATAACTGCCTTGGTTCACTACCAGACTGCTTCTCTCTTGCGCTTGACCTAAAATCTGGTCCCTGGTCATGACAGGAAAGCTTGAGCATTCCTCTTGCCACTGCCCTTACCGCAGAGTCTTACAAGACAGCCCGTGCGTGTGGCCACTTGTCCTGGTTTCTGAGGAGAGGGATGCTCTTGCCTGCCAAGGATTGCACCGAGCCCTCAGTCACGATCCAGGCTCCGCTGTGCGGGGGCATCTGAAGATATGCCAGACAAAATGCCCCAGTCAGGAAGGTTTATACCAAAATAGCAAAAATGGGGAGATTCCCCTCAGTCAAGAGAGTTAAAAGAATCTTGTTGCTCCAAGTTCAGATCCTGTGAGCAAGAATAAAAAGGTATGTGTATTATTTTTATATGTATACATGCAGATACACAAACACATATCCATCATCTTAATCTGACACACCTTTAAGTTGTTACTTTCTTAACATAAATTTATAGTTATATATAAGAAGTCTGTAATTTTTCTTTTTCTCTTGCAGATTTTCCTGCATGTGACTGGCAATTATGCAGTTTGTCATGACCTGCCAATGGCTTAGACACAAAATCAACTCAAGATTATTTTTCATAAAAAGAGATTTTCAAGAAAATAACACCCGGAAATCTTCTGACACCCAAGTGCATATGATAGAATTAATTCTGCCTTCTTCATATTTTATAATATTTAAAAATATGGTCTGCCAGTTGTGCTTGATCCAAAAGCAGAAAAAAATGGTAATTCTGAAATAGTTAAATGGTTAATACATACAGATTTGTGAAGTTAATCTTGTGAAGTCTTTTGCGGACCAGCCTGAAAAGCTTATTAATGGCAACACTGAAATACTATGAAAAAGATTTAAGTGGCCTGGCAACACTTTGCCGTTGCAGAATATGAAATATCTCTGGAATGTTTCACATTGCTAATTAAGAGCTACAGCTCTTGGAACAGCTTTCTATTCACCTCAGACTAAATCTTCTGCCACAGATATGTTGCACTATTAATTGTTATGTTGATTCAGTTTCAAGCATTGTAACCTGGAGAAAATGAAACTTGGCTATTACTTTCTTTTATAAAATGTCTTTGTAGCAAAACCCTTTTTTTGTATTTCTTTTTTTTTTTTTTCCCCCCAAGCTTGGGCACAGACATCCATATTTAGGACCTCGAATAAAGGTGGCTTGATTTCCAGAACAGCTGAGTACCCACAGTTGCTCCTGAAGTTAATGGGAGCTCTGGGTGATCAGAACAACTGAAAATCAAGCAACTTCTATATAGCTGCCTAACTATGCATTCAGAGCTCTATTTTTAGCCATTTAACTCTTAAAAATTTTGTCTAACTTGCTTGGAAGCTCCCATTCCTGACTACAGTCATTTTTAAATACATTTGTGTAAATCTCTCCATTTTAACATGGGCATTTTTGACTACCAGTTTGCAGGTGTCGCTGTTTTACTGGCTGAGCTTTGACTTCGCCATCTAAAAACAACTCTAATTTAAAAGCTAATCTGAGTTGTGTTCTACACTGGGTTTGCCATGCTCTTTTACACCTTTAATGTAAGAAGTACTTGCCTTGGAGCCCATTAATAATACCTAAATCATCAACACCTTCAGATTATCAGACTGCAGCTAGTAGATTCATTATTTCAGAACTGCATTCTACTCACTAACCAGAGTTGTACTAAAAACTTAATTATCTTATCATCATGACTAGTCTCACTGACTTAAGTAGGTCTCATTAGGGAAGTAAGAGGAGGAGGATTTTGCTGTAAATCAAGCTACAAGTTACATTTATTACAAAGTGATCTTTGCTTCATAAAGATAATAATTCAGTTATTTGTCTGGTTAAACCACCTGAATTGCTAGTGCTCTGCAAAACATCCTGGACAGACAGGAAAGTTGAAATGGGAAAAGAAATTAGAGAATACAACATATGCAGGAAGCATAATCCTGTATGCAGTGCTCCATGCTAAAAATGTGCTTTAATTTCCCGGGAAGGAGTTCATACAAGGCTTTCTGCCTTTTCCTGTCTTAGGTCTCAGTATACAATCAGTATCAGTACACTAAGCTGTGACGATATTTTCACACATTTGCTTTTATGGAAAGTGGTCTTTTTTACCACAGCTTTTCTTTATGATCTCTGCGTGGTTGAAGGGAAAAACAGTGTTTTCTTGACTATTTATTTAGAGCAAAATTCGAGCTTAAAATTTCAGAAATAACCTATTATTTGAAGCCACCTTGCGTGTTTGGCCAGTCAAGTTGACCCTCTGTCATACTGTCTAAGCAAGTTCCCACTGGATTTTACTACTGTTGCTGTTCTTGCCATATAAATATTTAGAGTGCCTTTAATACTTTTAATCTTTGTAGAGATTCATCACTTGCAAAGTTACTTTTTTTTTCTTCCAGTTCCCAGTCTACCTAGGCAATATGGCTGAGAGAGGTCTTTACTGATTGTCTTTTGTACATTTTGTGAGACTCTATTTGAAAAGGGTTCTGATAAGGTTCTTTTAGCATTAGCAAAGGTGCAGCTTTGCCACCCTAACTATGAGTACATGAGTACCTCTACTTGAGAACCTGTGTCACCAATTTCATGGGAGCAACTCATGGATTAATGAAATAATGAACCTGACAAGAAAAAAATGTGCATATTTCTGGTGATGTCCCCCTCATTTTGAGGTGCACTTGTGCTTTGAGGGTTTTTGTTCGGTTTTCTTTTGGTTTGTTTTTTTTGAGGAGCAAGCAGGCTGCTCAGTGTTACATTGTGACAGGTTTTCCTTGGCTATTGACTCCTCCATGGCTCAGGTGGGCTGTATCCATACAGCCATCTGGACCCCACATCTGATGCTCTTGTTTGTCCCTCATTCCTCCTATGCAAGATAACGTTGGAGAGCATCAATGGCAGGTGCCCAGGAACAGCCAGCGGATGAACCAGGGGATGTCCAGGGAAGCAGGAGACATGGGAGTAGAGATGAGCTCCAACACGTCTCCTTCCAGGCGACAGGGTGCCCCAGCACAGGTCTCACATCCATCGGGAAGCACATCCAGCACATGCTGAAGCCCGGCTCTGTTGTGGAGCTGGGACCGATGGTCGTGTGCTGAGCTGAAATAGGGAAGGGAATCAAGCAAGAAACTGCAAATCTAGAAGATTCTGTATCAGCTTACTTAGAAGAAGAGGGAATTTGGGAAAAAAAGAGGTTCAGCGTTATTTTCATGAAAGGAAAAGGAAGGAAAGTAGGAAGCAAAAAGATATTACATAGTAATTATATATGAAGTATACATGTGAGCTGGAGCAAGGAATGCTTTGATATCTTTATTTCATCAGTATTACAAGTTCACACATTCCTTCTCTTTCTGAATCATAGAACACACTTTATATACCATAGCACGTGCTATTGAGACAGAAAAAGAAACATCTTCTTTAATGTTATTTTGCTCAGTTGGAACTTTGGCACTTTGCCTCTCTTGGGGAAAATGCAGCAGGTTTTATCCAAATCTTTGTGAGCTTTTGCTGAAATTACGAGTTCTGACATCTGGATGATATATATATAAAAAAAGAAAAAGTACATAGTAGGAGTAGAAGGAGGGAATTACTTTTAATTAGATTCAGCCTGCCCAGGAGAGAAAGACGGAGAAATGTCCATATGGTCAGTTCTTATTTACTAGGGCAGCCAAGGATAAGAATATTCTTACTATGTGAAGACACAGTAGGTGAAATTAGTAGTTGGATATTTTTATTAAAATCCTCCAGAGTCTGAAATATGCTAACTTAGGAAAAAATATCAAAAAAGGTTGCAGAGTTACCTAAAGGCAAGAGTAAGCAAGCAACTGATGGGCAACCATCAAATCCAAACCAGGTATATTGCAGAGATCCTATCTCTGTTCTAGACAACTTCCAGATTTTTCTGGAAGGACCTACGCTAACTGCGTAGTGATAAAAAATGTACAAAGTTGTTTTAATGTCCTTTCATGAAATTTAACATGGATGCAAGAAGAAGTGCCTACAGGATGCTCCAACCATTCCTAATGAGTCTCCTGATTTTAAGGGTCTCTGTTTTGAGCACTGGGGACATCTTGTGGATTTATAATTCTCATAAATTGCAGAAAACCCCATATTCTGGAAGCAAAACTTTCCTGAGACGTAACAGTTTCAAACCACCAAGATTACAAGTTGTATTTGAAAACACAGAATTGTAATAGCATCGATTTAAGATTGCTTCTTTAGTTGAGATGAAAACAAAGGATTTTTCTAGTAAAAAAAAAAAAAGAAAAAGGAGCTTTGAAGGCCAAACTGGAAGAGACTACCAACCACTTTCCATGGCTCAGCCAGGGCCAGTTCCCAAGATGGCTTGGTTAAGGGTTCCCATCACCGCCACAGCTGGGGAAGCAGTTGCTCCTGCAGGCAGGCTCTGAGCTGGGTGGTTCAGTAGGGAAGGGCTTGCGCCGGTAAGGTGCAAAAACCCGTCTTTAGTGATTGCTCTTCCATCGAGGATATTTTTTTGCTCCAGCACCCAGAACTTAGCAATCGGCTTCCAGAGAAGCTGTAGAATGCATGTTCTCCAGGATTTAATTAAATTACAGGTAAGTTGATTAAGGATGTTATCTTCATTTCCTGGGCAACGGAGACTTCCAGCCGTCCTCGTGTCCGGGCCCTGGCTGGAGGCTGGCACGTCTCACTTCTGGCTGCTTCCAGCAGTGGTCAACAGAGCCGTGGGCTTCCATCGGAGTGTGGGCACCATCTCACCCAGGATTTCTTGCTCCAGCTTACTTGAGGGCCTGAACTGAACTAGAACAAAGGATGAATGTTCAGGCTCTGAGCAGGAAATGCTCTGTATTTGGGTAAATCTGTCCCTCTCCAAAGACATAAATGCCATCACTCTCTCTGATAGCCGTTGTGAGGAGGCCTCTGGAAGGCAGGTGGTAGGACGAGGTAGGGAAGCAGAGAGGAGAGGGGAGGAAAGGCAAAGCTGCGAGTCACAAGAGAGACAATCGCCGCCACTCTTACTGCTTCACAGAAGCGTAATCGTTTGTGATCTCTTTGGAACAGGAGGTAAATAATAAAACACAAGGGAGGGAAAAGAAATTAAAATAAATGTGGCATATGAGCGCATGTTAAAACAGATGTCAGATTAAAAATGACTGAAAAGGAAATTCTAGTGTAGGGGAAAGCTGCTTTTTCCTTCAGCATTTCGTATTCCACCTTCATTAGTCAGAAAGCAGAAGAGCTGCAAAGGGGAAGGGGAACTTTTGTTGTTTCCCTGTGAACGCTAAGAGAAGCCTAATGTGAGCACGGGGGGCCGCGCTGCGGCGCACGGCGCCGGAGCGGGGCTCCGCGCGGCTCCCGGGAGCAGCGCCGGGGATGTGAGGCAGATGCGCGGTGTGCGCCGAGCGATGGGGCTCGGAGGTTTAAACCTGCAGCGCAGCGCATCCAAGTAGTGGATGCGCATCCAGGCAATGCCCCTCTACCTACAGATCTAGGCACCAGGGGCTTCGTTCTTGTTTCTTCAGTACTTTTAAATGGACTGTTTCAGCGTTTGATGACAGCAGAAGCAGGGAACATCTACAAAATAGGTATTTTTTCCCCCCTCATGGCAGCCAGGCCACAGTGATCTTTGGAGACGGCAAGCACCTGCAAAAATACTGCTTCTAGCCTGTAAAACAGCATCAGCTGCGTCTCCTCTGCTAACTGTGGCTCAGAATGACTCCTTGAAATTCATGGTCACAAAAATGGCCAAGCTTCCACCTGCTTTAAAGTCAAAACGCTTTAAATAAACTGCTGCAGACAGGCCAAAGCTGGACTGTGAACCACTGTGCTTTTCTGGAGTTCTAGCATGTATGGCTTGTTCAGATTAGTTGATGAAATAAAGATAACCTTTATATGGTTTCTCCTTTAATCCTGAGCATAGGATGGAGTTTTTTGTTTTGTTTTGTTTTTAAAATACTCACACATCTCACTATGACTAAGGCCTCAGCTTACAGGAGGAGTCTCCTGACTATTTAAAAATGAGATATGTCTCTGGCTAAGGTTACATTGCGAATGTCCAATGGGATCCATAGAGGTGATCCTTCTACAATGTTTGAGACACACCATTGCTTTTCTGTACTCTTATGCTCTACCACAGTCCCTGCTTCTTTCAGACACTTAATCTGGCTAGGCGGCAGCAGAGACAGAAATAAAAGACGTCCTAAAAAATTATTCTCAGCAGCTTGGAGGCCAAGTTGCTTCACTATCTCCTAAACTTTTCTTGGACCTGTCCTGAAAATGTCAAACCCCAAATGGAGCCCCTCTAATGAGAAACACCAGTGAGGCAGAGCAGCTTGCTGTTAATGCTGTTTTAGGCTTTGCCAGAGAGGAAGGAGCCATAAGAAGCCATAAGCAGTAACCTGAAGTAACCTGAAGTAGATCCACCCAACCAGGCAGAGTTTAAAAAATATTTGTAATGGGTATTGGATTAGAATATAATCCAATAAGGTCGTTTTAGTAAAGTGATATCCAACAGTAGGTTCTGGCATGGAATAAATGGATGAGGACGGATTAAGGGAGCTAAGCTTCTTTTAGCCCTGGAGAAGATTGAGATATCTTATCAATACGTAAAAATATCTGAGGGGAGAGTGTAAAAAAGATGTGGCCAAACTCTTCTTGGTGGTGACAGAACCAAGTGACAGGACAAGGGGTAAGGGGTACAAATTAAAACACGGGAAGTTCCATCTCCATATGAGATTGCGAGGATCACTCTTTCCTGTGAGGGTGACAGAGCCCNATTGTGAGGATCGCTCTTTCCTGTGAGGGTGACAGAGCCCTGGAACAGGCTGCCCAGAGAGGTTGTGGAGTCTCCTTCTCTGGAGACCACCCCGTGCCATGTGCTCTGGGTGTCCCTGCTGAAGCAGGGGGTTGGACTAGGTGATCTCTAGAGGTGCCTTCCAACCTCAACCAGTCTGTGAGTCTGTGTGAGTAAAGAGTATCCATGGCCACTACCTGCCCAGAGCTGTAATGAGCCTGGCTCTCAACGATCCCAGGAAAAAACTCTGATGGAGCATGCAGGCATTGGAGGTGCCAAGTCCAAAGCCTCTGGGAGGGAGGTTTCACCTGCGCTCCTTCCCCAAATCTCATTCAAGTCATCCTCCCTTCTTGCTCCCTGGTTCTCACTAGGAAGAAAACTCATGGCCTTCTGCTCAAAATAAACAAATAAATGAATAAATCACAGTTGCCTCACCTACAAGAGAATATCTGTCTGCTCTTAATTGAATCTGTGTGTTCAGAGCTGCCTCCTCCAGGGCAAATTTCTTTGTTAAGCATTAATTCCATTTCATTTTCTTGAACGTGTCTGACATTTTCTCCATTAGAGGGCTGTAGAGCAGTATGTTACAGTATTTTTGAACACTACAGGATTTAAACATGCATATGTACTTGGGGCCTAATTTCCTGCTGTATAGCTCTCCTGAACTCAATGGGGTGTAAAACTGGTGCAACACATTGGGAAAAAAAAAGTACAACGCCTTACAATATATCAGCGCTTAGGGTTTTGCTGGCAACATAGGAAGCTGAGACATCCAAGACAGAATTTTAAATACACGTGTGACAGGTGAGGCAGAGGAGTAAGTTATTGCTACCTGTATGTTTGAACACCCTCTAATTGGCCAACAGGGTATGTTTTCAGGGAAGAGCAGTGAAGTGCATGAGCAAAGCACAAGTAAAGCTTTAAATCCTTCCTTAGAAGCCCCACACTTATTATAGGGAGAGGCTCGACTCTCAAACACTTAGAAGAATCATAAAGGTTATATTCCCCATTATGCCCTGTTTTCATTGAATTGTGACTTTGCTGAGCTAATTGCTTGGACTGAAATTGTTTAGGTGCATGTCTTTTAAGCTGAACTTTCTTTGAAAAAGGAAAAAAAATGGAAAAAAAAAGCTTTTGGTGATTGCACTCTATTAAATTCTGGTCCATTGTGGAGCGTGGATCTGAAATATGGCAAGTGGGAGAATGGCCTCTATGCTCAACACCTGCCTTCCTTTAAGTGTGTGCAGATAATGTGACCTTGAAGGTGGAGAGGGAAAAAGATGAATTTCTAGGTGCTCACCAGACTTCACCTTAGCACTCAACAAGACTTCAGCAACAATGCAGAGACTTTTGAGAGTCTCAGCCTTTGAAAATCTGAACTAGGCCTGGCTGCACTACAAGATATAAGAAGTGAGCTGGACATGGAAAGGAGAACGTGATCCCATGAGAAACATGGTTTCTGGTCTGAAAGATGAGATCCTGAGACCAAAATAAAATTGTCTAGTGGCTCAATCTCCCTTCCAAAAATTTCATTTTGAGAATGACCAGAAGGGAGACTAGGCAGTCCAGAGGAAAACATTAGCACTGAATAAACTGAATTTAGGGAGTTTGAGCTATGGGAAAAGCTCAGTGTTTCCTCCTTGTTGCTCGTTGTGCATTAGGTGAATTAAATTTACCTGACTCATTGAGATGGGGCTTGTTTTTGCTCAGTTTTAGCACAGCACTTGCTGCAGTCGTGTTACAGTAACGAGCAGCACACTCACACACCGCAGTAATGCAAACATGGACTAGCACATGCCAGGTGGTCTATAGCAGCAGGCAAATGGGAACGCTAGCAACACAGGAGACCTGTTTAATGCAAAAATGCTGGGATACTCTTAGGTACACTGTCAAAAATACGAAAGGCAAGATTTAGGATGAGCGCTGGCCAGCCCTCCCATACGCAGTTACACTGGTAGCCTGTTGGGGCATCAGCAAAAGTCCCCCCACTAGGCAGATCCACTCTGCAGTCCAGGGGCTCTGCTCCAGCCTCAACTTCCACCACGATTCTTCCCCAAAAGCCAGCAGAAAGGAGTCTGTCAAAAAGCGCCATGCATATTCATGCACATTTCTTGAGCTGAGAACTATGAAAGGAAATCAAGTAGTTCTCATCCATGAACTAAAATTGAGAGCACACTCTAATCCAAAAGGATACCAGCTTGTAGAGTGATGTATGAAAATCTTATAAAGTGCTGCAACACTCCATAAATAATTTTCAAACAAGGAGCTTTTTGTTTCAGTGATGGCAGTGCTGGAAAGGAAAAATGGCAAAGATGAGTCAAAAGAAGTCTGAAACAGTCTTTGCTCTGTACTGACGGTAACTTTAATCAGTGTAAGCATTACACATACAGCTATCAGTCATTTATTAGAAAATGCAAATGATCGTTGCAGAGGTTTAGATTAATGCATACTAAAATCTGGTATCTTGCCAACAGTACACCATGTGATGGGCAGACCATGGAATAAACACTCCTGCGTGTCAGGGTGTTATAAATCCTACAAATGAAAGAAATTAAAAAGCCAGGAGCAATTCTGAAAGCAATTTATGATTGGAGATGCACTTAGGAGCACTTTTATTGTCATAAGAGCATCTCCTTGCACATCCTGACGGTGACAGGAGCGCTCGGCTTTGCGCCGCGTTCCTCGGAATGGCCCTGACTGCACGAGGTGCGGAGGCGAAAGCCGCAGAAAGACGCTGACTGCCTTTCTGGGTCTGAGCACGTGAGCAGGGCTCGCCGGGCTCCGAGGGTTAGTGCTGCACAGCCCGCGGGTGAGAGAACCACAAATCGATTCTGACATTTTAAGTATGTGAAAAGACACTTTTTTTTTTTTTTTTGGTCTTTTACAGCTATACCATAACCAGCTCCTAAGTGCACATATAAACATTTTATAACATGGATTTGGAATAACACTTGAAAAATAACTGTATGAATAGTTCTTAAGCAGAAGGTATTCTTATCAAAATAGCAGTCTGTTGCAAGTCAGCCCTTTGCTCTGTACGCAAAAGATAAAACAGTATCTGTTAGTGCACTTTCAGTGTAAACATTGCTAAGATTTTACTAAAATACAGTCTTAGTACTAATATAAATATTTTTCTTAAACAAAATGGGAGTTCACTAGAATTAAAAAAGGCAAAAGATTTCAGATTCCAGGCACAGTAGTCTGCTGTCTAGCTAAAAAACAGCAGTGACAGTGTGAGTGAAGGCAATTAGCTTGGGTATGGGTGAGATGCTTTATGCTGCTCCGAGCCAGCGACAGCCTGGGCCACGGGGACAGACCTGGCTGCAGTGCTGCTGCCACCAGAGTTCCTCTCCGGCTGAGCCGATAGGTGCTCGGCCTTGTGCCTCTCCTTCTCCTGGGATGGCTTCTCCATTCCCACCCCACTGTCCAGTGGGGTGGGATGGCCACCCCACTAGGGAAGCATGGCCAGTGCCACCTGCAGGTACCCAGCAGCTCCAGCTGGTTTCAACACCTGCAGGTCTTCACTCCAGCAATGGACACCACTCGGATTAGCAAGGCTCGCTGATGTTACTGTTCATGGCCACAGCCGGAACAGAACTTTTAAAAATGTGGTGTCCATGGATGATTGCTAAAAGACTTAGGCATCTCCCAGTTTTGCCTCTCTTCTTTAGGAGACTGTGGATACACAAAATTATTGTCTCTGCAGCAAGTGTTTGCACAGCTGATCCTCTCTTAGGAAGGGTTAATTCTGAATCTAGCTATTGATCCTGCTGCAGTTCCCAGTCCTGGGGCAGCATAGCAAGACAACTTTAATAACTGGGCTAGAGGTAGATTCTTCAAGGCCAGCAATTCCAGAGCTGTCTTATAATTATATTGTGCAAGTTTTTGCTGGAAGTGACTTGTCCTTTGCTGTCCTTTAAACTCTTGCAAGCTTCTTTCACCCCTTTTGAGGGGCAAAATGACCAGGAGAGGATGACTGATAAGATGGTAACGTGAGTGTAGAGTGTGTGAACAGGGCACCCCCAAAACGCTTGTTTGTCTAAAATCCAGTAACACTAAAGAGAAAGTTGCCCATCAGCTGGACTCACTAGTAGCCGGGGAATTACCAAGAGACGTGTGAAGAAAAGAAGGTGTCAGCTTGAAAAGATGCATAGACAACGCATGAAAATTTGTAACAGCGGGGAGTGAGAGGGGAACAAAACAGTGCCTGTCAAGCGCACAGCCTGGCCTGCCTCTTGAGCATGCAGGGGGTGTCCTCACCCTCCTGGGGGCACCTAAATCGGTGGATGTGCGCGCGCAGGGGCATGGGTTTAAAACTTTGGGGGATTAGTTGTATAAACCATTTCTTACACTTACTGGCATTTGGAAGTGTCCAGTACTGTGGTTTGTCTTGAGTATTGTGGCTACTGACCCCGACCGTATGGCTCACTGACTCTTAATTACAAGTTGTTGATAAATAAGTAATCCTGATTATCTGTAAACCGGACCGGAGCCGTTTTCCCCTACAACAGCACCCATTTTTTTCAGGTGAGACCTTAGAAACAAACCAAGGAAGCTGTAAAGTACCCAATGTTAGCACAAATCCTGCCAACTTCTGTCACACAGAATAAAAAGTTTTGAGGGAGCAGTTTCCCATGGCCCTGGGAATGAGGTGCTTGGCTGAGGTCCTTCTGGATAGGAACAACTCCAGGTAGGAGAGAAGACCTCACAGCATGGGGTAATGGTGATGGGCACCTGCAAATCCCCGTTCAACAAGAATGAATCTGAGAGAGATTCTCCACTGTCTGGGTTGATCTAGAAATGTGAGGTCATAACTGAAACAGGGCAGATGCTGCTAGAAAACCTAAATGCAACAACAAGTGATTTAAACATTAAATTCTGTTTCAAACGAGTAAAGCCACTAAGAACATCTGAGGGCAGATCAGCTTTGTCGCAAGTTTGTTATGCTAAAGGTAGAGGAAACATCTGAAATGGTGGCCAGCAAGCCAGCCGTGTGTCCTAGTGAACTAGGCTGTAACCCATTAATTTCCCCTGCTACGAGCCTAAGCGTCCTTTTTGCCACACCAGAATTTTAACTACCAGTGTGCAGAGCACCCGCATGTTTGTGAGGGGTCTGCTTGTCATCCCCCCATCCAACCCACCCGACGTCCAGATCCAAACTCCCAGGGGCCCAGTCTCCGTGCTGGGAGAGGGATCGCACCTTCCCGGCTGCAGCCGTTCATGCCTTGTCTCCTGGGGCCTTTCCCCCTTCCCCTCTCCCTCCGCTACCCACCCATCAACACTCCCGCGTGCAGAAAGGGATGCCATCAGGCGCAGTTATTAATACATAATAGACGTGCCATGTGGGATCGGCTGTGAACGTTCCAGTGTTTTATGTAATGCAGATTTTAGAGATTTCATTGTAAAGCCATTTTAAACTCTGAACTAATGGGTAGTTTGGCAACAGCTTCTAAGTATGAAATCATTATTAATTCCTTTAGTACCATAATAACATTGATTTAGATGAACTCTTATAACATAGAAATTGTATAGTATTTAGCTGTAATTAACGTCCCCTAATTAGGAAGTGTTGCCAAGTAGTTTTCTCTGCTGGCTCTGTTGTACTTAAGTGCAGCTGGATGAAAATTAGCCACAAAGGGAACAGCTTGTGTTTTATGTGAAGTTTGCCTTTGATTGATTAAAAAAATATTCCTTGGTACTTTATTTTATTATCAAGAAGGGTACATTGGATTATCAATGTTATAGAGAGCCACATAGCCCACATGTCATAAACTACACACGCACGCACACGTATACATTTGTATAGTATATAAATCCAATGACCTAGATACATATTTGGGAAAAATCACAGATATATTTTGTATCAGTACCACAAGGTACTGCAATAAAAATGAGTTGATTTTAACATACTTGTCTTTATTAAAGTCTGTAGAAATTTAAGTGGAAGTTAACATTATTTGAGGTCCACTTGGAGGAAAAAGTCATGCATTGCAAACTGAGAAGCATTTGTTGATGTGAAAAATGCTGACATTTTTGGAAATTCAAATTATAAATGAAATACTGCTGTCAGTTTATTGTGCAACTTCGTAGCATATGGTGCTTCTGCTGGTGGGTGTTATTTCAAAGTTTGCAAATCACACTATGAGAGTGTCCCTCTGGTGAGCTTTTGCAACGCTTAGCAACTGTGAATCAAAAGTGACAGTACAGAGGAAGAGGGACTAAAAAAAAATTCTGTCTCCAAGTCGGTAGAACAAAGTACATGATAAGTTAATACATTTTTACAGGGGGGAAAAGAGGCCAACACACTAAAGCTAAAAGAGATTCGGAGCCTTCATTCTTGCAGAATAATGCACAAAGTCTTCTAAAATGTTAAAAAAATAAAAATATAGTTTCTCCCTCCCAGTCTCTTTAACTCTGCTATGACAAGAGAATTAAAACAACTGACAGCTTGAACCTACAATGGTTCATTTTCAAAATTAGTAACTTTGCTTCAAGACATAATGCAGCCATCTCGGAAGGTCCAGATGTTTCTTTTACCCACCTTGTTTTGAAAAAAAGTCCATACCACCCTGAAATAGCATTTGGCATTTAAAAAGCATTGTCGTTCCAAGGATGTCAATGCTGAGAAAAAGAACTGGAAAAATATGCAATAGCCCAGCAGAGTGGGCTATATGAGAGGATTCCAAGTAGCCTGATACAAATCATATACTGATCAGGCAAATTTAACAACACCAAGCTTTTCAAGCATCTCCCGCTTGAAGTTGAGTTGCATTATAGAGAAGGAAATTAAAATTTGGATTCCTTATGATTTGCTCTGACCACAACACGTATTCTTTGTTCTGCTCTAGATAGGGATTTTTGGTACAGCTTTGGAGCCATAGATTTGAGCTACAAGTCTCCTCAGTTTGCCATTCAAGCTTACTAAGAATAGCAAATGATGGAACTGTCACTAGCTGATCAACCACAAGCAATTCTGAACTAAGCAATTTGGAAATTTAAATAGTTATAATGACCAAGATTTCCTAAGTTGGCCCTTAATTACTGAAATGTCAATTCAGCTCAAAATTGCCTTTCCCAGGTGATGATAATTCTTAGAAAAGTCTTTGCTTATACACCCACCCAAAGAACTCATTAAGTCAAGCCTCTTCCTTTTGTCTGAGGAGCTGTCAATTTTAGGTGACATCACCAATCATCTGCCATCTAAAAATCTCCAGCCTGTCTTGCTGAAGGCAGGTATGCTCTCTTTTAGCTGTAGTTCACTGTGTGGAAATGCTGCCTCCTCTTACAGGCAACGTGGGACCAAATGAACGTAGGGAGTTGCCCAGTCTTGGCACCACTAAATGGATCAGACTTGGTCCTTGGCACTTACAGGTGAAATCAGGGCTCAGGAAAATAGCTACATGTTTTAGATTTTGAAGGCGTTCTCTGAAATCAGTCCCTCAGTGCTCTCTACACTGGTACAAAGACCTACATCCATCTTATAACTTGGTTTGGAAGGGAAAAAGCTATATAAGAGGGTTCCTCTGCGAGAGGCACAAAATATAAGAATGGTTAGAATGAACTGGTGATGTATGAACATATTCCTCCTATTCAGCCTATCTATTTTATATACATTAGTGTACTATTGCCAATTAGGAATGACTATTGCAATTATTGGTGTCAGTCTATGTTGCATAGTTCATATTGTTTTATTTTTAACAGAGAAGATGAAAAGGAAGTAAAACCATCTCCTTAATCAGAATCCATATGTCATCAATCTACTGTTATTATAACCCATGCCAATAGCATTATTTGCTGCAGAACACTGACAGCAATTTGCAATTGTAGATATGGAGCAGCTAGGCTCAGTATACCTCTTGCAGTCAAACTGGAGCAGATTTTGCCATCGGCCCTCATGAGAAATACAAAACTCCATGGAAATCAAGAAAAAGGAAGAGTATCTCAGTCACATCCTCTGAAGAAAGTCTGTCACAGATAGATGGAATTCAAATACCAAGTATCTAAATTCAGAGTAGTTCAAATAACTTACTGCCTTATCTTGACAATGTGTCACATGCCCTAAGGCAGTATTTCACCTCTCTGGACACCATGATCAATACATGGAGTTGTTTCTATGCACATGATGGGGGGAAAAAAGAGAACCAGGGAAGGGACTTTACTATTGCTTTGGAAAGTTTTTAATTTCTTCCCCATTTTTACTCTGGAACAGGGTCGGAGGGTGCGTGACTCCTTGCCTCGCAGGCCCTACACACTGACCCCAGCAGTGCCCACACCTGGAGGAGCGGCACGAGGGCTGAAATCACATTGCTGCAGTTAGAACTGCTTCTCGCCAGTTTGGATACAACTTGCTCACTCTCTCCCCACTCCTGATTCTTGGCATGCACACAATGAAATAGTAGGGGCCTTAGGCACTTTAAAAAAAAAAAAAACAACCCTCAATAAATCCCCTTAAGGGCCCATTTTAATTCTGCTTATGCTCTTGATGTGCAAGTTCTTACCCTGCTATCCCCCTAGAAGCAGTTTATTTCTGTCTGTCAGCACTGCCAAAGTGACAAAATCCCCTTTCCCACCCACTATGTAATTGCTCTGTTGTTGCCCTTCCCACACATGCCTGTAGAAAGAAAGCTCCTGCTTTATTTGTACTGCTGAAGTGAATAGCATCTCTTTCCTCCCTCCCTCCGTGTGGCTTTCAAGTAGTCACACTATCATTAGTTATTTCTATTCTGGAGGAGCTCCCCATCTGAGAAGTGAGCATATTCGATATGAGACAGAACAAAGGTAATCCGACTGTTCTCCAGAGCCCCCAGACCCCAAATCCATGGCCTGAGGAGCATTGGGTCTGTAAGGAATGCAGAATGAAGCAGCAGATATAAAGTGAAAATTAAAGGAAGTTCAGAAAAGGGCAAAAAAAAATGAGGAAAATCAAGGGACCTGGCTTCATTTTGTTGCATTTGTCTTACTGCAAACTCTATAGGGCAGAGCTGCTCCCTTTGTTCTGTGCTCGCACAGTGCTGTGTTGCTAATTTTAGTCTATAACAGAAAAACAATCATTTACAATAGGATTATTTTTCCTCCTCTAGTGGCTCTCTCCTTTTCCTTTTAAATTCTATTGTTCACAGGAAAAAGAAAGAAAAAAATAAAAAGGTTTTGGATTAAGCCTAAATTTGTTTTCATTTCATTTGGGCTTATTTGTCCGTTTAGTTCAAAGGCGCATCAGTGATTAACTTCAACATCTCATTCCAGGTGCTGGGCATCCGGTCCCATGAAGACCACATCATCACTACTAATTAAACCATCAGGCAGCATCAGTCCAGCTTGCCTAAGGAAAGTGCCACCCATCGCTTGTTAGAATCTCAAAATTTACTCATTGGTACATAAAAACAAAAAATACAGTTTCCGAAACAGGCAGATCTCAGCCAAAGAATACTCAGTATATTTCTTATTTTTCACTACAGTTTTCATGCAGAACAGTATTGCCTCATAGAGAGCTGTTTTTTGCTATAGACATGCTCAGGTGTTCTGTTTTTTTAATGTCTGTGTGTATAGTTTTGCTCTCTTCCATGATTTGGCAGTCTAGGATGGGTAAATGCATAGCCCTACTTGCGCAGAGAACCTGTAGGAGAGCACGGCTCCAATATACCTTGCTGTCACCATCCCATTGTACGCAGCTTCCAATTTTTGCAGTGTGACAATTCTCTTTGCAAAAAAAGGCCCACAACAGTGGTTCAAATCACACGTTTGTTCAGCCTCCGTGTGCTTCTGCTTGTACAAACCTGTTGCACAGCAGCAGGGGGGCCTTTTAGACATATTCCAGTGCTGGCTCCATGCAGACAAAACGCACTAGAGGCCGCTCAAATGGCCCATCTGAGCAATCACACAAACCTGCTTATGCCTGTGGCCCGCGAGCAGTCCTGTAAATCACACCCAGAGGTCAGCTATCCTTGGAGGCGTGGAGCACTACTGGACACACAAAACACCAAGGCCCAATAGGAATTAATGCACATTACTTCCCAAGCATGCACTTACAGCATCTGAGGAGGTGTTACAAAAAACAGGGTAGAAGCCCAGGTTAGGAAAAAACAAGGTAATCTAACTTAGCAAGATCTTAAAAATGAACTTTAAATCTATCCTCTCTGTATTCCCAGACTGCTCAGTGCTACTGTTTCCCCTTAGCACTCTTCCTCAGTCGTAGTTACTTCAACTTAAAACAGACTAATTTTATTTAAGCATCTGTTTATTCAGAATTATTAAATTATATTTTTGAGCAGCCAAAACACCTCTATGAAGGAGCTGCACTCCATTTGCTTCCTGGACTAACCTGAAGAAATGTGTGCCTTGTGAGAGCCTTATTAGCTGGCCAAGAGTGACATTCTTTGCATGGTGAGTCCATGCTGGATACTAGCTGTGCACTTTTGTATTTTGTTTCCAATCTCCCAGTCTGCCTTTTGATCCCTGAAAGGACTTTCTCCCTAGCTCAGGTATTATCAACTTTTCATAGCTGTGTCTGATTTTGAAATTTTATAATCAGCTCTAAAATTTTCCATTTAAACCACAGCAGCACTTCTTTGTTAATGGCAGCCTGGAAATAACAGCCTTTGTCATAAAGCTTTACATTAAAATTTTATCTTTATGGAAATATTTATATTTAGTTTCGGATAAATAGAATCCAGCTACTCATACAGAGAGTATGGATCAGCACTCAAGCTGTGAAAATCGAGGGGATGAAAAGCTCTAACAAAGAGGGGACTCTGGCATATACTCCCCAATGATTTGCAGACCCCTTCGCGCCAGCCCCTTCTATTTATTTTTAGTGAGTGATTCCAAAACTGAAATACAAAATTATTCCTCAAAGTAATTTTTGATTTCGTTCAGGGGTGATATTTCTGTCAGTGATAACTTAGTATTACCCAAAGACGAAATAAATCCCATTAAGTGGGGGATTGTCCCAGTTCAGCCTTTAGTGTTGATGAGGGAATTTGCATCTTGCAGAAACTTCTGCAAATCAGTTATGCAGAGGCTGATTCAAAGACCCTGAAGTTTTTACGCTGAAAGGATCCCATCATCTTCAACAGGCTTTGAATCTAGTCCTCAGAGGGTTACAGTTTCACATCACAAAATCCATGCTGTCGTGCCCTTCTTTAAAAAAAAAAATCATTGAAGTTCTTTGTCTTCACATCTATTTTTTGCCTAGTGTTAAAAGTAAAGCTTACCACACCATAGTGCTCATAATCAACCTTGGTATCTTTGCAAAAAAAGTGGAACACAAGTCACCTGAGCAGCAGAGCAACTGTTAGCTATATAACTTTCTACGTTAAAAAGTAAAGAACATACACAACTAGGCAGACAGCTCCAGCTGCATCCATGCATGTACCCACTGTGTGCAGCAGCAGCAGCAGCATGCGAGCACACACTTGCGAGCCACGCTCTTTGCCCTTGAATTGCTGAGAGGACAGTTCAAGTCCTAGGAATGCAGTTTCCAAGATAAGGCACCCAATCAAGGAGTTATAATACTAGGGACAAGAGTTAGGGCCCAAACAGTTTGCATCTCAGAACTGGTTCATGAAATGTGCGGTCACCATGGGGCAGGAGATTGGCTGTGCTTGGCTACAGCAGCATCACGGAGAAGATGCCTTGTCCTTCACAGGTTGCCTGGCTGTGTGTGGACTCTGTCTTAGGGACAAGGCCCAGGGCATGAGCTGGAGTGAGTCCTGCAAGCACAGCGCTGCAGAGACTGGACTTGATTGCGTATTTTTATTGCACTTACTGCAAATTTGCTGGTAGTGAGACTGCCCCCGGGGCAAGGCTGCTGCCTTAGCAGCCACTGCTGAGAGATTGTTCCAGCTTCTCTCCTTGTCTCTTTGGCAGTCTTGGCATGGCCCTTAGTGGTCTCGTTGAGCATGGAGTGATGCCCTGCCTGCCTCTGTGGGATCACCCCCCACTGCCCCATGATGCTGCTGTGGAGAGATGACTTGTGCAGAAAGCAGCTGCACGCTGCAGCAGCACTCACTGGCCTGGTGCACCGTGTGAAGATCTGCATATCCTGCATCAAGGAAGGGACACCCACAAAGACAGCTGGGTTGAGTCTTCCGCAATTACATTTTGTTTTTTTTCCTTTGGGAAGAGTGGGAGGGAGCTAGTTTAATAAGGCTGGTAATTTTTACAGTATCACATTACTGGAGCACCAAAACTTCTTCCATTGTTCACTAGACTTCAGAGATGGATATGTGACTCCAGAGCTGCATGCTGGACTCTGTGCGTCCTGTTTAGCAATGAAGCATTGGTATCAGGTTTCTGGCTGATCACCAGCCTCACTGATTCAACCCTTCTGAGAAACCAGACCTCTTGTCTGAACATCCCAAAACTGTGAAGTCTGAGAAGAGACTCAGACTGCTCTGAGTGTGTTGGCACTGTGGTACTAGGCAGGATGAAAATGAGACCTTACCTATAACCACAATGTGTATGAGCTGTGTAAGGCAGGGCAAATCCACCTGTGCTCATTTGAGGTGGACTTAAATTAGAAAGGGATTTAAGAGAAACAGGACAAGTGTCCAAGCTTGCTTGACAACTTGTGGGAGAAAGAAACTGCAGTTTCTAACGGTCTGTACAACTCAGATCCTCACCTACCTGACACTGACATGCCTGGTCTCCCCCAAAATGACCAGAAAGTGCCCAGAACAGCGACAGCTAGCCGGTTGCCACCCGTAAAGAAAGAGCAGGACCCTCAAAGAGAAGCTAACCCGGAGCTAGGTGGGAGAGGGCCAGCACTATGGGAAGCTCATCCTTACTTGCTACTGCTCTGTAGAGCTTTCGGTGTAACAGCCCTGAAACTGCAACTCAGTAGATGTAGGCTGGAGTCCTTCTCCGACATAAGGGGACTCAAATCCACATGTCCCACCCTAATCACCCTAATCAGGCTACGGTCTGGTGTCGAGGACAGGCATACGCGCGCGCGCGCGCCTGGGTGTGCAGTGCACCTGAGAGTGGAGGAGGGGGAGCCTCACACTCGAGCTCTCCTCTAAGAAGCGCAAGAGCCTCAACACTAATTGGGCCGGGGAGAGAGGAGAAAGAGTGTGCATAAGCAAGAGGGAACACGGCTCTTCAGATTATTATTTAGAGCATTCCTCCGAGAGGGAGAGTCGCCGGTCCCAGAGCACGCTCCTGGAACTTGATGTATTTTACATTACATGGATTTTTACACAGATAAAATACAGAAAGAGCTGGGATGGGAACTCAGGTCTCCCTCTTTGAAGCTAAATGCCCTAACCACCAGGCTAGTTATGCTCTCCCTCCCTTCCTGTGGCCCACTTCACTGCTGATTCTCTTCTGTGCTGTGGCACAGCCTCTGCAGGAAGGCCGGCAAATCCAAGCCCCATCCTGGCAACGCAAGCACACGTACGGCAACGAGAGGAAGGGGTTCGAGTGACTTCAGGCAGGGGAGGGGACTGAACTCAGGATGCCAACTTTCCGACCAAATGGTCTAACACTGGCACTATACAGGACTGGAAAATTATGCTCTAAGACAGAATTTAAAGGAAATCAGATGCTTCCACTACATTTTATCCAATATGGTTGACACTTGCAGATTTGTCAGGAAAAACAAGTGTACAAATACATAGCTTGCAAATCTTTTCCAAGGTTTGCAAGTTTTTATCAAGCTTAGGCATAATGACAGACAATTAGCTGTTCGGCCATTTCAAGACCAGACAATAAGCTGTTCAGCCATTCCAAGACTAGGAATCTTCTTTGAGTGCAAAAGTAGAACTTGAGGCTTTTGGAAAGCTTGTTTGAAGAAAACTGCCTATAAAAGATTATGAGTGATAAGCTGGGTCTAGATAAATGAGGTTATGTGAGACTTCAGTTTAGGATATACATGACTGCATTTCATGGAAGTGGACTTCCATTTCACCGCCCATGCATCCCAATCCTTTTTGTACACCACATTTTAGAGGCTGATACACCTCCACAACCATTCCTGAAACCTTGTTCAGATGACAGAGTTACTAAGTTTCAGCACAGTAGCTCCACAGACTTTGACTCCCTCTATTTTAAGCAACTCTACATGACATGGAAGACAAGCACGTGTTTCTTCAGCAATGACAGGCATTTAACTTTTGGCTTTGTGACACAAAACCAGAGATGCACCCAACCTACGAACTTCTCATCTGAACTTGGAACTCACTCTTGCTTCACAGCTGACACTTATCATTATGCCAAGTCAAATCAAAGCCTATCCTATAAGTACCCTCAAAACTGAATTTAGAACCAGGCCAAGTCTCTCTAGCCAACATCAACTCTATAGCAGTTGAGTTTGGTAAAGTGCTTTTATTAACCACACCTGCTTTGGTTTACTAGACAAGAGCTTATTCTCATTTACAAGTCAGGCATAACATTTGTGAAGAAACATGAATTATTGCTTTATACAGTAACTCCAAGAGAAAAATACATCCCCCTCTACTCGTGTAAGATAGAAAATCTTTTCTTTTCAGCCTTAAATATCTGCTGCCAGCTCTAAGCTTGAACCTTCCATTAATTTAAATGAATGTCCTATAGGGTGAAATTTGGCTCATGATACACTGTGCTACTAAAATAGGAGGAAAAGAGGGGCCTTGTTCATTAAATATTTCAGGTATAATCAGGAAATGGTGGTTACAGATGCAATCCAGGAGCATTTTGGGTTGGTAACCAAGGCAACACTTCTTGCTGCAAGACACTTTTTTTTGTTGTTGTTGATAATCTATTGTAATGCCAGTAATTGCAGCTGACAAGGCTCTGTTTGTTGTGAGAGATAATTAGCACTTGAAATAAAGTAACAGATTTAAATAAATTGGGGGGAACCGAGTGGTGTGACCTGTTCGCTTTAGAAACAAATGAGAGCTTTGGGAGCCTCCACACTGTGTGGTGTTAGTGGTGGCCTCCACAGTAACTGAACAATACCAATACTTATTAGACATTGTTTAATTGGGAATTATAGGCCCTTTCATGATGAAAACATTTTTTTCTTTTTCGCACCCAAGTTATATTTACATTATAAAACACACTTTAAAATATGCAAAATCTCTACCTACTTTCTCAAACAAAGGCACTGATATTTACTTGTGCTTGTTTTTTAACTAAAACTTGATCTGTTTGAAAGCTAATGTTTTAAAATAAGTAAGTGCCTTGGACAATTTCACGATTTAGACTCCTGGATTACTCTGCATAAGAATGCGCAAGGAGCCCTGTACATTCAGCACATACCAGGTATGCCTTAGGGTCAAGCAAAGGGCTACAGTTCGGGGACAGTTTTCTCCAGCCTTGGTTTCACAGCTTGGGTTGTTAACACAGCTCCTTAGCTGATATTTGTGTTTGTATTAGTTGTTGTCATATCTAGGGCTAGAAAGGTAAACATGGTCTGCTGGCTGATGTAATGTAGGGTCACATATCCAGCTGTGGGACTATTAACTGGAGAGCCACGCTAGGAGTCACGGCAGATCAGTGAACTGAACCCACATCACCTGAGGTCTACAATAGCAGCTCAAAGCACTGGCCACTTTTTCCTCACTGAGAGGTCCTCAAGATGTTCAGAAGACAATATCAGTAATCCTTCAAGATTTGCTTGTAAGACATTAAATAATTAACTTCTTTCTTTAGCACTTCATCAATAAGACAGCACCTCTGTTATCCTTAAGATAACATCCATTAATAATAACGCAAACTTCAGTCAACAATTCACATCAGACTCATACAATCATTAAACATTACTATTTACAGTGCTTGTGAGACAGGTAAGTAATGTTCTCCTCAGTCTAAAATTACCTTATTATTTACTTTCTCAAATGAAGCCGGTGGTTAAAGGTAACGCCATTGACTGTCCGTTTGCCAAACTCTGCTTAAGTTGCAGAAGGGACTGGATGAGGAGATCTGACTGAAACTCAAGGTGTTTGATGCTTCCCAATCAAAGATCCTGTATGAAAACCACAGTCTCAGAGCATGGATTAAAATCCTTTTCATTCTCTAATAATCAGCAATTTAGTTCCTCTAAGCAATGCTTCTGCTTTCTAAATGCTTTGAAACACACAAAAATGTTGCTCCTATATGTTATTTAAAAAACAACAGCAAATAATGATCTGCAGTGAATTCCCTAGGAATTAAAAATTGCTTGCAATTTATAGGGTAGGCAGGATCTTACTGCAAATCTCAGCCCAGCCTCAGTTCTAAAAGTAGCTCATAAAAATGGCCTGTTTATTTTCTAAAACGATCTGCATAAAAGGATTAAGCTTATTTATTGTAAAAATTAACGTCTTTCTGAAACAGTAATGACTATATCATCGAGGAATGTTCTTTCCCTGAATGCCTCCCTCGGCAGTGCTGTGCAAAGAGACCTGCGTTTATAGTCTCCTAGAATAGAGTTAATGCTCATAAGACTCTGCTCTTGTACGCCTACAGCTAAATCATGGTATCTAGCAGATGGTGTATGTGTGTTTCCTAATGCAATGTCTTGTATGTGTGTAGTTGTCATAATTAAATAATAACTCCCTACACCATCTCATGTAACAGGAGAGCCACAGCCATATTTCCCACTAGAGTGAAGCAGTCAGACCCGACTTGTGGGTAGATGAAGTAGGCTATAAGGAAATTAATATACCAAGCACCCCATCACCTCCTCCCAGGAGTGAAATGAGTTCTTCTGTGTGTAGCTGTTCCTTTTTAAAAAATAAACAAAAGCAGTTTGGTCCAAAAACTGTTTCATTCTGTGATCCAACTTATGTTAACATCCTCATGAAGAAAAGTGTCTGGCCTTATATTTTGGGGATTTTCCCTATTTTTTTTTTCATGGTCATCACTGTGACAGAGGAGATATTGACATCTGCAGAAGAAATGTCTGTGAGACAAGGCAATTTATGGCTATCATCTTAAGAAAAATGCAACAGCTGCTTTTTATAATCTCTTATGGATGGAAGACAGAATGATAGGTCTCTACAGATATTCATCCTTTCTTTGGCTTACAGAGAGAATTAAGTTGTTGATTAAACCCAGCAAGGCACATCTCTGATCAAACTGAAGACAAATGTAACTTATTTTAAGAGATAAGAGTTTAACAGTTCTAGTATTATCTTCCACTTGATTGTAAAAAAAAACCAAAAACCTTTTGATAAGGATGAACACCTTGAAAAAGATGAAAGACATTGAGCTTTTATTTCATATGAAATTTTATTTCATATTAAAAATTAGATTAAATTAAGAAAAGCATCTTTCAAAACTGAGAATGCAAATTAAAGAAGAGGAATTGGTAGCTATTTACCCCTTTCATGGTTAAAAAAAAAAAATACAAGGAAGTTTTCCTTCTTGCTCTCATGCTCTTATTTGGCCAGGCAGTGCCCTGCTGTCAGATCTTTCTTCTCTTCTTGTCCATGTAGGTTGCACCTCACAGTTAACTAATTACTTTTAACAAACAAAACACTCCTCCTCTATTCTCGAGATTCTAATATCCCTTTTTAGGGCTTAAAAAAGCAAAGACATCATTGAAATATATGGAAGATCATCTTGGTATTTGTGTTTCATACTATGAGCATTTTACTTCACACGTGTACTCAAGAAAAAAAGACAAATTCCACCTTAAATTTCACATCTAATACTCTCATTAAAACTCTAGGTAAGCTATTGCCACAGGAAGCTCATAAAGACAACAAACTCACTTTTTAATTTTTTTCTGTAGTTTACATTATAATAAATATTCATGCCATACTCCACAGTGTAACTGCTAGAGAACACACAGTAATCTGTTTAAGAAGAACATGAATCGGACTGATAAAAATAATTGGTTGGATTTTTCTTTTAATTTTTTTTTAATGTTTTAAATAAAGCTGTCAAAGGTTTCTGTGGTAATGAAGAGCTTTGTTGTTATGACAACTGCTTATTCCTTTTCCTTTGAAGAAGTGTGCAATTTGATAGGCAAAACATCAGGAATAATTAAAACAAATGGTAAGTGAAGAAAAACATCTGCTATGAAAAATCCCCACCCGAAATCTTAACAATCTCACTTGTGAAGTGACAAACTTCAGCTGGAGTGTATATATGTCAGCTAGCAGAGACACACTCAGCAGCTGCCAGGGGCTAGGGTAACCACACATCAGAAATCCCATCTCTTTATAAGGGGTAGATACATCTTATTCATGTGATTATTTCTCTCCTTTTCCAAAGCATATCATTATCAAAGAAAGGTCCTTTCAGAAATTAATTCTTCCACTTGCAATATTTCATTCTACTGTTCCCTCTTAAAGCAGAGATCATTTCAAATACGTCCTCCAAACATTTGGCAACCAGGGCGAGCTGACACATTCCCCCCTTCTCTGCAGGGCGGGGGGCAGGGATGGCAAGCTCTGGCGAAGTGATGTGAATTAATAGATTTTGGCAACCAGCAGGGTTTCCCTTCAGAAGTTAAGGTGGATGTTGCCAGAGAGCTCGCTAGCCAAGCAAGACAAAGCAATCCTCAGAGCATTGATTGTGGACTTGCCGAGAGCCTTCGTGGTTTTAATAAACCTTCATTGCCAAACCACTAGGCCTGTCCACAGGTGACAGCATAAGCAGACAGCTTTGGTGTTGAGAGCCATATGCTCACAAGGGATCCTGAGATGCATATATCAAAGTGAGTGAAAGACTGCTTCTGCTGTCTGGGACTGCCATCAGACGTGAGCGGGAGGCACGCCGTAGCAAAAGCACTGAAAATTTGGTTAAAATGTCCCCAGAGCAATGCTTTTCTCATTGTTATCTTATTCTCCTGGGCTGTCCTTCCCAGGACACATGTGACTGTCAGATTTTAGTCATTTCTTATGTACGGTAATTAATCTGCTCTGCGGAGTTCTACTTTACAAGCTGCAAGACTTAACCCTGTAGATGTAGTATAACGGAAGGGATATAAATGCATTCTCCTGGCCCTATAATGCTAATAAACGTGGTGTTTGACAATGAGCTATGATGATAAGCACTGCTCGGAAAACGGACTCACAGGTGCCAACATTCTTGCTGTGCTTCTGACTTCACAAGAAGTAGGATATTTTGCAATAATTTCTGTTGCTATACATGCCAGCTAGCATTGCCAGGCACACCGTGGTCTAATTTTACAGTTCTTTGCAGCTCACACTGCTCTCCATTGCTCCAGCCTCTCGGAAATAATCCAGCGCTCTTAAGCAGCAGAGTTTTAACCACTGTATTGCCTTGCCACCTGCATTTGAGAACCTGCATTTTTCATGAAATCTTTTCTTGATACCTCTGTGCTCCTCATTCGTTCTGCCAGGATACATCAACTGAAAGAGAAAATTTCAACTTTATTCCCTACTGAGGGAGCGTGGTCCCCACCTGCTACCCCATTTTACATGGAGAGACTTCAGAAACCCGAGCAAGACTATCTTGCTAAGAAGAAGGTAGGATTTGGAAATCAAAGCAGTCATTTCGTAGCTACAACTGCAGGGCTTTTTTAGAAATTGCTGTAGGAGTCTTATGTCAGCTTAGAGAAACGAAAGCAAATCCCTGTATTTTGTTTTAGCTCCCTCCCTGCCTCACTCCCCTCCCCGACGGCGTCCGAGTGGCCACGTTGGACACTAGGTGGTGCTAGGGCAATGGTTTGTCAGAAATTCGGTAGGAAAACTCAGGCTGGAAGAAGAGCACGGTGGGCTGTAGATGGTCACTTGCCAGTGAAGCATTTGCTCTGGTATGGCTAATCTGTCTCTGTTACAGTAACCCACGCCACGGGGCACTGTTAGCTGGCAGCAGGCACATCTAACGCTGCCTTCCCCAGCACTGCTCCCCATGCGGCCCTCGGCTGTCAGAGTTACAGCGCTGCGATGGCCAATCTGCCACCCTCGCCCTCCTGCTGCTGCCGCCTCCTGAGAGGATGTGGGTCAGACTGCGCCTTGAATGTGGAGAGATGGGCTTGGAGAAGCTTGAGACGTTCTCCCGAGCTCTCTCAAAGGGAGAGGCTGCCCCACACAGGCGTCACTCCCCTCCACGCGCTGATGCACGGTGCCGTGTGCCAGGCACGAGGCACCTCGTGTTTCCGAGCAGCAGGCTGAGGTGGCCGGCGGGCTGTGGGGTCACACCGCTTCCCTGCACCGCCGAGTATGAGAGCGAGCGCACTGTGCCGTCCCACTCAGCCCTCCCTGCCGGGACCTGCTGCTGCTCCTCCAACACGTGGGACTGGTCTACGGGCAGAAGCCCTCTGCTTGACCAAGGAGACGACCAGCACCGTGATCTCTTCCGTCTGCTGGGCCAGGTGGCTCCTCGCTACTTCAGGCTGGTGGGGCTCGAGCCTACATTGCTGTGACCACAGCGGTTCCTCGCCCTCCTGCACCTCCTCGCTGCAGAGCGCGTTGTCGCCGCCTCAGTCTCCGTTAGCGCTCATCCTTCGAGGCCGCTGCTCCCCCAGGAACAGTGGCTTGTTCCGCTGGCCCTAGGACATCAGAGTCTCCGACGTTATGGGCATACTGTGCCACCAAGGTTAGGGCAGTCGTGGAGCTGTGTGGACGCCTACAGCACGAGCAGAAGCCTGAGGAGGCTCCGTACAGGCACGTGGCAGCTCTCTGCGCTCCCGAGAGGGCGAGCGTATTTGGCGACAAGAGGAATGAATAACGCTTAGCAAACAATTAGCAGGAATGGCTTTCTTTCTCTAACCTGGTTTTGACACTCATCTAAAGTATTTCTCCCTCCTTCCTTAGTGTTACGCAAGTGACAGCTCTCTTATGGTACCTTCCTCCCTCTCCTCTCCCTTGTCCTCTGGGCAAATCCCACCCCCATATTTACAAAGAAAAAAATTGAGGAATTCCCTGGGGTCATAGTTTTGCCTTTTTATAAATACATTCAGAGAAAAGAGGAGCCTGAATAAAAGAAACCCTGCAGTCTTGTGATGCGGTATACTCAGAGATTGGTTGAAACTGAAAAATTCAGGGTTTCAACACAAGCGTTTTTCACTTGTGGAATTAATTTTCCAGCTAAAACAATCCACTGCTCCAACTAAATCCCGTTACTCAATACTACAAGTAACAAAGTTAAGAAGGCCCAGAGGTCCTGTGGTTGGTGCTGTCCATTTTCAGACAGCGCTATTCAGAAAGTCAGGAACACTTTCAGGCAAATTAAAAAAGAAAAAAAAAGAAAAACAAAATACAATTTCAGATTTAACAGCATCTGGTAAGTAAAGACACATCTCTGTGAGAGGGGCATTGAACCACTGGATGATATCTAGCTTAACTGAACACAAGACCTGTTCTCAGACACAAGAAATTATTCGTTATAGTATATGACACAAGGAGGTTTTTCTGGTTTTGACAAAGCAATGAATCATGGCAACCAGAAGCCATCATGCAAGAACATTCCAGGTTTGATATTTATCTGGATGAAATATCTAGATTGGAGCAGGCAAACAAGGAATTGAAACTACATTTCTAAGTAAGTACCCAACGTGTATTAACATAAGACCATACTGAATGCGCTTTTGAGCTTTCCTGAAAACATTTCCTAAATTGCTGGCAGATGTCTTGGCATGGAGTGGGAAAAAATATCTGAAATCTAAAAATTGCACAGAAGAAAAAGCCTGCTCTCACCCAGGATAGGAACATAATAAATTCAGGGCTTTGACCTTTCCGTGTTTGTTTTGTTTTGTACCACTGGACACCCATCACGTCCTCATTCATCAGTTACCTTGGGCAAGACAAACATCCTGGCCCCAGCAGGGCAGACCAGTGTTCATCAGATAGCACAGGAATTGGGATTTTTAGGCAGGCTCTATTCATCCTGCTTCAGTTAACCAGTAACTAAGAAAACGGTAGATTTTTGCAACAGTTCCCTTAAAGGCAAATACTGCTGAGGTCTAGATACACTCTCCCTGAACCAACGCACTGTACACAGACAGACCCTAACAGCCTTGAAGAGAAACCTGGGGAGCTGCAAGGAAACAGCAGACAGTTCAGCAGGCAAAAATCTCCCTTCCTAGTTGCACTGTCCTCTGCATGTGCGCTTGTGTTAGGAAAGAGGTTCTTTTCTTATTTTCTAGATTAAACAAAGTAAAAATCATAGAAATATATTCTTTTATAAGAAATACATCTTGTACATTTGCACATAGAAGATTTCTAACCGATTATTGTGTTTTAAATTTGTACCTTCATCAAAGCAGCTTCCATGGACAGGCAAGCCTGCCAATGAGCCAGGGAGGACATCACATTGAAAAGTCTCAGTCTTTAATACAACTACTTAATACTACTTATAAGGCCCTTATACACTAAGTGTAAGCAATCGTAACCCAGTGGCTATTTTGCTGTCTAAATGGGTAGTCTCAGATGACCGTCTTGTTAACACTCACAATAAAATATATATTATCTTTGCTGGATGAATGTAAAACAAATGGAGATTTGTAGTGTTTGCAGTTACTGCTTACTCAGTAATGCTATGTGTCTTGTCACAAACAGAAAACCTAGATTTCTTGTACATAAATATTTCCAACTTTGGAAATGATTAAAGAGGGGATACCCATTTTCAACTATGCAAAGCTTAAAAAATGAAAGGGACAATACTAACAGTATTTCAAGAGAACAGGGCCGAAGCCCCAGCGAGGATTTTATTCATGAGCCTTTGATGGCCTTGGCTTACTCCTCAGCTGGCTCTGAGAAAAGATTCCTACTCTTGGTCCAGCAAACCTATGTGCTTTACCAGCAAGGACCATTACTTTCCATGTAGCTATACAAATAAAAAGAGACAGTAAAAAGCTTAAAGTGCTGCAAAAATTGCAAGAAATGACTTTCCAGTGCACATCAGGACATAGCAGTTGAATGGCACAACACACAGGAAAGTGAGTGACTGGAGAACTGGAGAAAAAAAAAAGAAATTTGCACCAAGAAGCTGGTTGCAAAATGCTGCTAGGATGCCATATACTGCCATACTGCCACATACCTTCCTGTCTCAGTGCTAGAGAGAGAACAAAGGTGATTATGCAAAGCAACGATAAAATTTCTAACTCTTTCAGCAATAATTAGTGAAATGTCTGCAGTCACAAATGACAGGAGCATCAGTGCAGAGCTGGTGAGCAGAACTTCAGGGCACAAAACTTGGCTTCTCAGACGCAAAATGTGGCAGTGAAAATCAAGTGCTTGACTTGCTGACAACACCAGCCTCCTGCGTGCATGTTTACTGGACTGTGTTTGCTTACAGCAGTTGACTGGTGCAACTGTGGGTGGACACAGTACCCACAGGCTACTCCTTTTGGAGGTGCTTAAATGTCTCTGGTCCCCACTTATTTTATTGCTGCTTTTTCAGTGATTGAGTGCAACTATGCTGCCACTCACTGACCCAGAGGGATATTCATGAGACAATAACCACTAAATTATCTCCATTATAGCAAACAAAGCAAAGGCTGAAATGATGCAAAGGCCTTTGGAATTTAAGAGGGTTCCAGGAAAAAAAAAAAAAAAAAAAAAAAACAGAACAAACAACAGAAAGTGAGGGTATATTTAGTTTTGCTCGTAGTATACTGTTATCCCTCAACATTCGAGAGCTTCAGTTTGCTGGAACTGGACTGCTGAGGCCCCCCATGGATGCACAGGCAGGCAGAAGATGGGAGATGGTAAGAGATGATCAGAGGGTAATCACAGAAACAGCTGCTTAAAGGGTCTTTTCATTTCAGCAGGCGATAGACTCACTATGCTAACTGAAACAATATCTGCATCTACTCCTTCGATTTCAAACCACAGAATCTCCCTTTTGACACAGGCACGGCAAAAATAAAAGTCCTCTTCAAAAGGGTGGTAGTGACCTTATTCAGCACGTTCATTTTCATGGAAGGCAAATATGGCAGACAAAGTAGTGATGTTAGCAGTTGTTCCTGCGAAGTAAGACAGGAGGGAGAGGGAAAAAAAAATCATCACACAGTTTGTCTTTCCACCAGGCTGATTTCCTTTAGCAGCCTGAATAAGCAATTGGCTACTAGCCAGCTGGGGTGGATTTGTCCCATGTTTGCAAGATCAGTCAGTGAGCAAAGCTGTTTTCAGTTAATAAATATTTGATTTACAAGGTACAGTAAGTAATAAAAAGAGAAGGGAGTTTAGCTGCTGGGAGATTTGTTTAGCACTTTAGTGGGGATAACTAACAACCAGCTTGGGTTGTTTTTCTCCTTCGCATGGCCAGTGGGCAACCAACTTTATCAGTCTTGCTGCATTACACCTTGTAGTGAGCAGCACTAACACACTGAGCAAAATAGAAGTGGACTGGGACATCCACTGTGCCTTGACAGAAACACAGCTGAAGGGAACACTCTTAGATTCTCCTTTCTTCTTCTCTGTGAGTAACCTGTGATAAATATTGCATTTCTCAGTATCATTGGGAAAATCAAAACTGTTTGATCCTTTCCATATGATAGAGGTAGCTCTATATGAGGGGGGGAAGGATATAAAGTAGCAGATACAGAACAGCCGGCAGCATTTTATCAAAGAAGCAAAGACCCCAGAAGACACCAATCTGCTAACTATGTAGTCCCAGGTATTTTGGTTAGAGCTGGAAAACAAAAAGGGGGCACGCAAAAAAATAAAATAAAGGCCTGCTGAAAAAAAATAGAAAGAAGAAAGCACCTATAATGTAAAATGTAGCAATTTTTATATTTTTAACTTATTCCTGGAGTGCCGAGGCCCTAGGTGGGGAATGGCAGCAATGTGGGTAAGCCTGGGAGCAGCATCAGGAGAGGGATGCGCTGCCCTGCAAGGTGCCGAGAGCAGGGGAGCACATGCTGGAGAGCAGACATCCCTGTTCCCAGACCCTGGTGGGCACCGGCCATCCCACCCAACCGTAAGAGGATCACCTAGTCTTTCAGATCTCTGTTTTCCCCCTCTCTGTAAAAAGAAAGGCAAACCTATCCACTGTTCAGATGTATCAGGGTTGCCTAATTCCGTTTCTATGAAGCAGTTTGGATTTCTGTTATGTAGCAGGCAGGATGAAAGCGCAGAATATTATTGTTAATGTTGTGGCTGTTCATCGCAGATCAAAGCCTCCAACAGAAGAGTAATAGCCTGTTTCTAGAGTCTCTGAACAGCAGTAAGGATGTTCATACAACTTCACCAAAAATACCGTGCATACACAGAGTTATTGATTTCTAGGATGTGTTGTCAGTAGTTGCTTCCCGGTAACTACAAGTAGGACAGAACTAGAACAAAGTGTTTTCCTTGTCAAATATGAATTAATATATCTGAGTTCTAACTCTTCAATCTACACAGCTTTAGATTATCTTACACTGCTTTACATTTTTCCCAAAAGAAAATCTTGAGAATTTGATTAGTGAGAGGGATAGACTACAGGTTTTACAAAGCAGGCTTTGATCCCCTCCCTACTCTCCAGCACATGGAGAGGACTCAAATCACAGGACCTGGAGAGGGCAGCAGGCAACAACCCTAGATGCAACCCAATCGCATCTTGCACAGCAATCTCTGTGCATTTACAGAGCAGCTGAAATCACACACGGAAGAACTGCAGCCTCTTTCAAGCTGCCCTACAGGCCTGCTCTGAAGGACCATATCAAGGCTCATTCTTTGCTTGATCTCCCCATGGGAATTACCAGGCAGCTGTGGGAAGAGCAGCTTTTACAACTCTGAGGGGTTAACGGGCCCTTCTGCGGTCACCAAGCAGCCTCGTTTCACGAGGAAGTGACTTGCAATAGCACTTGCTTCTGAGCTCCAACACCAATACCATAGCAAAGGCTTAAGAAAAACAAACTCTTGGGGGATAGGGGAGCATGGTGGGATATGCACCAGATTCTTTTAAAAATTTGTGGGGAAAAAAGGTGCAACAAGCCCCAGGCTCAGAGTTAAGGATGTTCAGCTGTGTATATATGAAGTTCAAGTCCATATATTGCCCAAATAAAAGTAGAGGGCTACACATGTTTCCGCTTCTCATGGACTGACTAGCTTGGTGACTTGGGCACTTGTATAGGGATGGAGGGATGGATCCATGCTCACATTTCTGCACGCCTAGAAATTCTGTCTTTTAATTCTAGTCCAGACTTGAAGAAAAATTCTATGCCAGAAGTTTCATCAAAGCATATGCTTCTGCAAAAGAGCTTTAATGAACCAATGTTTCCTGAAAAGAAACAGTTTTTGCCAAAAATACTGTCCAGCGCTACTACTCCATTACATCCATCTGCAAAAAAAAAAAAAAAAGTTACTTTCTTTATATGAAGCACATTAAGATCTATTGGTGAACAGTTCACAAAGTAAGAGTTATTAAAAAGTGGTGCTTTGACAAACTGAGCTGACAGCTGCCACACATGAATGATCCTGCTCCATATTAAAACACTCATTTGTTCCCACAAACTGGAGCCCAATGGTGTTACTAAGTGGCCTGGAAAACAGTAGGAGGGGAGCATTTCTTTCAGATTGACTTCTTTAATTATAGTAGCAATTGAGATATTTGTTAAAATAAAACGCAAGAATTGGGCCCAAAAATGTGCATTGTAAACAATACAATACACATATTGTTTATTGTGTAACAGCAACGTTATTAAGCTGATCAGCTCTGTCCTTCAGAAACAGGCTGTGTCTCTGTGTGTTTTTCTGTCGAGGAAGGAGATGTCCCAGAGGATCTCCCTTTGGGAACCTCTGTCTCAGCATGAAATGAGTAACACGATTTATGTAGACACTGCCAGTTTCTTTCCCTCCTCAGACAGAAAATGGCTTTATCTAGTCAGGTAATGTCACAATAAAGTAGTACAGTAGAAAATTTCATCACTGAATGGTCTAAAAGAGACAGATCACCCAATCTATATTTCCACAGGCTTTTTAAACAGTGTGCTGTGCTCAAAAGGCAGCAAGGAGTAACAAGGGGAAAAAAAATTGAGGCTATAGACATCAAGATTTTAAGCAAAAGATCTCACTAGGGACTGATGATTGTTTTACCAAAGTTGGATAAACAGAGAGGGACAATAGGGTGTGTTTAACTGATTTAAGTGAACGGACCCTATTATACTCGCTTTTAGGAGGCTTTTCAAAACAGCTCTTGATTTATCATCAGTTTAACTAGGGAGCAACTGGGAGAAGGGGGCAGGCTCTCACACGGCTCACAATCCTCTTCTTTAACACCCTTCGACAGGGTGCAACGACTTCTCATCACATCCCGTATCCTCTTCCTCACCAGCACCCACTCCCCGGCTTAGGCTGGGCTGTGCCCAACTCTGAATGCATGGATTTGTTAATAGTTAATTTTTAAAGAGAAATACTCAGCCTTAAAAACAGTCAACAATCATATTAAGTATGTAATGCTACTGTCGCCCTAGTGTCCAGAAGCATCCGCTGTGATTTCAGTGTGGCAAGTTTTTCAGTCTACAAAAAGCACAGATTGCTTTGTTAAAACACAGAAAACAACAACTACCACCACCAATACAGATTACTCACTTTCAGACACTTTTGCTCTGTGAAGGTAGGACCAATTAGTGTCTCAAAATCACCGAAGAAAGTTGCTTTAAAAAAAAAAAATCCATACTTTCCTTGCAAATCATATGGATAACATTATACCATATTGTCAGTGCCAGACAGGGATGTGAACATAGACATTGGTGACAGGGTTTAGTAAACAGAGAAAGGTGTGTCACCACCTCCAGAGATTTTTACTGATATTCAAAAGGAGAGTGTTTACAGGCTCTCTTCCCACAAAGGTAAAAGCAGATCTAAAACAAAACTATGCAAGTCACTACTGTCTCAACTGATTTAGCAGCTGTTGTTGCTGATGGTATCTTTGCTTCTCAACATTCATGAATAAATTCCTTCATCTTAAAACTTAAAAAAAATATAAGTTCATGAAAGAACCCACATGATTCCATGATTCCTTTTTTTTTTTAAAGGAGATTGAATAAAATATTTATGTCCCTCTGTGTCCCAAATATCAATTACTTCCTTCACCAAAAAAAGTATATAAGCAATGTGATTAAAATTTTACTTTCCTACAAAATATTCTAAAGCACTTGGGCTTCAGAGTTAAATTTTAGAGGAATTTAGACAAACAGAGATTCTGACCATTTTCAGTCTAACTTCCAAAATCTCACTTTACCAAAGTTTTTTAGTCTAAGCAATTATACAGATGACTCTCTCTTTATCATGACACCATTCCCCTCAGAAAAAGTAAAAAAAGCTTTATTCTAGTAAAGTCTTCAAATTTCTTGCTTTCTGGAATACAAACATGAAATCCGATAGAAACCTTCACTTTTAACGTTGTATTTTGTGCATGGGATATGAAGAATTAAAAATTTTACTTAGAATTAAGCAATAGTTTCCCATAATCTATAAAAAGACATTCTATTGAATAGCCTCACGATAATATGACCATGAAAACCAGTGACATTAATAAAATACATGATAAATCCCTCCAGGATCTCAAAAACAAAATAAAATCAGCAAATCCAGCCATAAAACCAATGCTCGAAGACCAGAGGCAGCAACGCTGAGCATTTTTATTAAACTAGACTCTTCATTAAAAAGTGTCCCGAATCTCTCTAAACTGCAACTTTTGTGGGGTGTTAATATTCAGTCTACAGAAATAGAGAAAGATTGAGGGGAAAAAATATATTTATAATTAGAATTTCAGTACATATTTAATGTGTGATCCTATAGCCAGATATGCAAAAATTTATATTCTGTACTAGCAAATAAATTTGGATATTTTTCATTATTAAAAGAAAAATCATTACACCACAACCAACCATTAATTGGCCACATATAAAATGGCATAAAGATGCCTTATGCTGATGTAGAGTTTCCTCAAACGCACAGACAGTCACACTGGGAGAACTAACATTGATAGCTGTGGGGAGATGGATTCTACTACTTTAGGAACAGACATTGAAAGTCCTACAGATTTTGTGCTGAGAAAAGTTCCAAGTTAGCAAGAGGAAAGATTCTTTTCAGATACTAAGTGCCATCACAATGTGAATAAGTGACTGTAGGAAACTTCCATCTTTCTTCAGTCGCTTCTACTACTCTTTCAGATTTAGTGTTTGCATTTAGTAAGGAATCATCAGTCTAACAGGAAACACATAGTTCTCAAGGAGAGGGAACCTGAAAGCATGAGGAGAGAGGAACTTGTAGATCTGAAGTAGCCCAAGGCTCTTTCTTACATATTTGTGCAAGACTGACCACACGCTTCTTGTATCGACATTTGGGAGACCTCAAGGTTGTCCTCATTTCCCTATTTCTAGTGTTCTGCAGCCTTTGCTAATATAGAGAGAAGGACTTTCCCACCTGGATGGGCCTTCGGGCAAGTAATATCATCATTAGACTCAAAGATTTCCAGCAGGAATACAGAAAAATACACAGCAGAAAACTATATTTGAATTCATAATTTTTAAAACTTATTTTCTTTCTCATTCTAAAAATTCATCTGCAGAAATGAATATGGAGATATGCGGAAAAATTAATCTGCGCTATTAAAAATTCTGGTGGCTGAATCCCAAAAACCAAAGCCAATTTCATAATGGAGGCCAATTAAATTGATTGCTAAATGATAAATACTGCATCTTTCTTCAATGGGGTTACTGCTCTTGAATAAGCAAACTGTTTTTTTTTTTCTGTTCATGAATTTAAAAGAATGTACCATATATCTCAAACATTCAGAGAAAAGAAACACTTATTAACAAGGTCTTTTTCAAAGTCTCACACATTTAAATAGCTCATATACTAATAATCGGAGAAGAAAAAGTAGACTGACTTCTTAAGTAAGAATATTCATCATTACTATCTATTACAGATAGGAAAAACTACCTCTGCAATTCTAAATGACCTAAAGTTTTGCTTTCAAACTATCATCTTCAGGAATGAATATCTTCCTCATAAATCTGTAGATTGATTTAAGACTGGAATGAAAGTTACTGTGGAAAAAAATAACTATTTCTCTGCATATAGTTAAAGGAAACGGTTTGTTTCTCAGGCATGACAAAAAACAGATGCAACAGAAGCCGATTGGTTTATTTGCTTTGTCTCTGTTGTGTGAACTATATAGATTAAGATTGATCCTTTATTCTGATTGGAAAAAAAGGAAGGAAATATGAAAAAATATCACCCTCCTGGTCTGGGAATTCAGATTGAAAGTAAGGATTTTAGTTTATAGACAAGCCTTGAAAATGCATGATTTTGGAGAAAAAATACATAGTATAGTTAAATTTGCAACAGAGAAAATTTTTGGATTAAAGTCAGGTAACAGTGTGGGGCTGTAGTTTTAATTTGTTGATCCCCGGACTTCTGCAGCAGCAAAGCCTTGAATGAGTGAATGTCACACTTGACTATGGTTTGGTCATCAAAAACTAAATGTAGATCTTAGCTACTTTCAAAAACCATATACATTTAAAAGACAATGTAGGAAATGTAATAACGGTCATAAATTCCTTCATGGCACCTTTAGTGCCATAGTTCTACGGCTGAAAACCCATAGTGGTCACTCCACACACTTAGTCATGCAAGCTGGGCACAATTGAGATCCTCGCTAAACACTTTGCCCAGTCAGGCAGCAAAATGAATCGAGCTTCCATCCTGAGCAAGAGTGCACTCAGTCACGATTTTCATGGTTTAGAAATAATGGAGATTATGTAGCAACAGTTGAGATGAAACTCAAATCACATGAAATGATGTTACCAGAGTCCATCAACCGACTAATAGTTTGAATTAGTTGAAATATGTGATATTCCTCTTGCATTCCTCAGTATTTTGAAAATTTATTGTTGTTTCAAAATATACCAACAATTCTAGGGGGTTTAGGGGGTCAGAGAAGCTTCATCTTCAACACATGCAGAAATGAACCCCAAACAATCAGAATCTTTGGACACGGGGAAAAAAAAGTGAAGTTTCTTAGCAAGCTAAGAAAGCAGCTTGCTTTTCTTCAATTCAGTTTTGTGCTGGACAGGCCAAGGTTTGACTAACGATAAAAAAAATTATCAGAACTGTATCTTTATAATGGAAAAACCTTCTCTCTTCCATGCCTTTTTTTTTTAAATTCTTTTTCTCTTTGAAGACATCAAGCTATGTCTTTAGAAAGAGATTAAATAAATATTTTGGAAAGTCATAAATGCAGAATGGAACAGTTATGTGGAAAGTAGGGAAGAAGCTACAGTGGTTACTACTAGAAAGATGCTATGTGCAAAAATACAACAGAATAGTAGACATATACTCCAGCTCAGGAAGATATGGATCCCACAAGTCAACATGACAATAGGATCCCCTTTCATGTCAAACAATCTCCAAAGCTTCTCCAGGTACCCCTGGCTCGCAGTTTGCTGCCAAAAGGGCTCCAAGCGTACAATACGATGTTTCACCCAGGTTTTCACAGCATGCTTCTGCCCCATGCAGAAGGGCCCTTCAATCACTTCCCTTCAAGGGCAACTAACTTCAACACACAGCCCCAGCCAGCGAAGTGACATGATGCCTGCCCCCCTCTCTCCTTTTACTGCAAGGTACTGCAGAAATTTTGGGGGAGATCAGTGCCATTAGCACACCCCCTACACCATTCAGTCCCTTCTTGATATCTCTTGTGGAAGATAAAATTGCTTTGATTGTACTTATTATAGCCAGCTACAACCCTTTATAATATGCATCCCTCACTACGTTTCTGTTTCAGCAGAGACTAGGTTAAGCTCCTGGAGAAATTCTTAAAAGACGCTTACGCTGCTGGATAATTAAAAAAAAGTGTTTAATGTCCCTGCTTGATATGACTCAGCAGTCAAATATTTTCATTCAGAGACAGTTGGCATTAAAATTCAAATAGACACAGGTATCATTAGCTATTTATGAGGGAAGATTCTACAATTAAATATTCTTGATTTGTTAACAATTCAAGTTACAATGGGGCTTTTATTTCCTTTTAATTGTAAGCAAACAATATTATTAGTACTTGAGGCAGACAAAACAGCAGTATTATCACGATTCATCTACCTTTATTACAAAAAAGTGGGGAAAAAAGGAACACATAAAAAGCCCCCCAACCTCAGCCTCTTCCTCCACCCCTCAAAATATCCTTTCTAATCCGATAAAAGCAGCTGTCTTTGATTTCAAGTGGAGTACCTGCTGTGCAGGATGCAATGCCAATCCAATTTGCGTGCAACAAAACCAAATGGGTTGAAATGAACTCTGCATTTTAAAGATGTTTTTGTTTAATCATTACCGTCACTCCTCTTTAATGAATGCATTAATCAGGCAAAACTTCAAGCAAAAACGGAAAGGCTCATCTCAAGAAATGAAAAAAGCAAACAAAAAAAACCCCTATCTTCACAAATATCCGCTACTGTCAAACACTGTTACACTTTCCTCTGGCAGAACTTCAAATGCATATTACTGTAGGTTGTTTGGAAACGCTAAGAATAAGCGGCAGCTCCCGAAAGAAAGAAGGGGAGGAAGAAACAGGTGAGCTGGCTTGTAGTCTTAGTTCTGCTACTGAACTGATTTATGATCTGGTAGGCATAGCCATGAATTTTCCTAAGCAGCCCCTCAGATACCCTAGAACTTTATTTTAGTTTAAAGGAACAATAAAAACAGCCAATCTTGCTTTGCCAACTATACGCAAAACCTGCATACATAAAATTTATTCCGTATTTAGAAACAGGTTTATTTCAGAGGTTCAGTAAGAACAATCCAAAGGTCAGGTGTAAGTATCAGTAAGAGTAAAAATCAGTAAGAACAATCCAACAGTCATGTGATTTCTATAGGGCAAAAAAGGCACATGGCTGGGCTGAAGTGAACAGTGTTTTTAGAAACAGCAGGTATGTACGTACACATTACTTACATAAATTCAGTCACTTTCATTATTTACCTTACTATGTTTATCCAGCTTTTTGAACCAAGGATTGAAGATGAATTTGCATGGGAGAACATTAACAAAGGAAAAAAAAAGGGAGAACACCACATTTTTTTTTGACCTTGCATTCCCATCTTCTTCAGCCTCCAGGCAGAATTAAGGATTTGATGAGGCTTAACCATCATGATACAGTGGCAGAAGGCAAATAGATACAAATAAACTGCAAATAATTCAAGGCAACTGCTTCAAATGATAAAGCATTTTATATAAATGTGTTTCCTTTATAAGCATTTTCCATATTTATCATCTGTCATCAATCTCATGTTTAAATTCATTATTTAAATCTTATTTCAGATGTGCATTGTATTTCTTTCACTCATTTAAGGTATTATCAGTGGTCCCTGCCACCAAGGTGCAACATACAAGCATGTTGAGAGAAGCACCAGAACTCCCTTCTAAAGCGTTTCTTACAGAATCAGATGCTTTCCAGAAGAAATTATCCAAAACACTCTTAAGGGGTCATAAATTTGAAAATATATTTTATATATCTTAAAAATATTCTTTTTTTATTTTTTAAAAAAGTTTATGATTAGACTAGAAGCCTATGCACAAACTCCTTCCATTGATTCTATTAATTTTATCTCAAAATGGACACAAAAATGCAGAGGAACAATCAGTTTTTACTTCACTTAATTTGCAGTTTCTCCGTGAAAAGCATCTCATTCCCCATTATCAAATACAGTCAATGGAAAATAGCAATATTGCTGAAAATTATCACATATTAACCTTTTGTTTTTCCAAAAAAAAGGGGGGGGAGCGGGGCAAAGACAGATTTTCCCATGTTCTCTTGATCCCAAGGTGTTTGTATTTCTTTTTCATTTTTCTGAACAAAAAAAAGGAAGCAAAGTTGGCAAGTCTGATGCACAGAAGCTAGACATTTTGCTGGGCTCATGCTACTAACTAGAATATCAGTCAGTGCCATTTCTGGAATTGTATTAAGTGGGTGGACTCATCTGCACAACCATGCAACACAGCCACTAAGCAGAACTGCTCAGGAAACTTCTTCCATCCTATGAAGCAAGTGTCTGAAATTCCCCAATGCTCTTATTCTATATTATGACAACTATAAGACAGCTCAAAAACTATTTACCTAATTTGTTGAGAGTTATTCCAGGAGAGGCCACTCAGTAAAATGGAAAATTCAGATCCCATAATAAGCAGTGCCTGAGTCTGATCAACACCAGAATCAGAGAGAAATGGGAACAAGACAACTCCTCTCAATCTCACTACAGACTCCAGATGAACCAATGTATGTCTTGCACAAGATATTTTGAAAGAGTTGTATAAAAACTTTCAGTTATGATGATTATTAAACATTTTTTCAAAAAAATGTTCCTTAACAATATCATTTATTTATGGTATTACGCATTCAAGATGGCTAATATTTTCCTTACTTTCTTCCACATTCTCCTTTTGAAATGTAACTAAAAAAAAAAATCAATTTTATTCTGAGAAAGACCCAGTTTCCTGATTGCAGCTGTTGATAGGTTTGAAACAACATGACATTGGGGAGGAGGGGGGGGAGAAAAGGAGAAGAGAGAAAAGTCATCCCAACCTTCTGTCAGGCACTTTACAACATAATGAGCTATGATGAAAAACAAGTCAAATGCTGAGAAAACAAGAAAGCTTGGAAATCTGATTTTACCGACGATATCTGGAGTAATTAATTATAACCCATGTGACCACTGGATGTCCCCACTGTTCCTCAAATGCAGCAGAGACATCAGACATCATCTAACTAGCAGTTGCAAAAACAGCACATTTGACAGAGAGCAGTGAGCATGCAAGGACAAGGGTAGTGATGATTCCCACAGAAATATGTAATCAAATCCCCACGGAACGCAAACACGCACACCTGTATGCACAGAAACAAATTGGGGAGTAGTTCACAAATACTGAAAAGAAACAACTCAAGTTCTTAGTTTCTAGTCAATGCTTAATAATGCAACAGCGAGCAAGGTGACAACTCCTCTCAGGGAGCCCGGGAAGCAGAAGTGCTTTTGATGAGATGTGCAGGAAGTCAGAGTTGGGGAGCAGAGCGCAATGGAGCACGTGGAAAAAACTCTCGTGCCGTGTAAGAAGAGGGGAAAGGGCAGAGAGAATAAGGATGCCAATGAAGGACTGCTGAGTGCCAATCAAAAGGATGCAGAAGAGCTGAACTAACAACAGAACAACTGAAACGCCATGGAGTGCTCTTCAAAACAGAGGTTTGAAGGCATACGTGAGGTGAAAGCTGGGTGAGACAAAGAAGGAGAAAAAAACAGGAGGGGGAAGGACTACTTCACATAGCCTTTTTCGAGGTGGGGTGAGATGAGAGGTTTAAGTTCATGTGAAGGTATAGGAAATTGAGGTGTTAGCACCAACTCATCTTTATTTATTGCTTTGCCATGTGACAAGAGGTCAGTCCCAATTCCTCCTCAGAAAAACAGCAAGTGCCTTTGCTTTACAAGAAGGAACAAGACTATACTATTCGTTATAGAAAGAATTTCCCACTAATAGATTCAAAAGCAAATTTCAAGTCAACTAGGTGTCTTTTTTTGCAGACTTAGGAAAATTCAAGCTTTCATAGCCCATGATGTATCCCACACTTACACTGAGGCTTCACTTTGGAAAGCTCTGGATACCCCTTCTACCGCCTCATTCTTTTATTAGCACAGCTCACTAATGTTAATTGTTAAACTACCAACCCACGGGAAAGGCAGCAGCTGCTCCTGGAAAATTGCAAGGTGATAACTCCTTGTGTTATCCTTGTGAAGTGTTTTGTCACTTCTTCCTCTTCATCCTTTCTGGCCTTCCTCCTATTTCTGGAAGCCTGATCAATGAAAGTCTAAGCCACAGCTGACTTCATCTAAAACCACAAAGCAAGGCATAACAACCTGCAAGAGGACAAGTACCAACAGAAAACGTTGAACACAAAAGCAAATGGAATATAAATACTTAAACTGAATGTTTAACCATAACATGCTAAACTGGCAATTAGTAACAATTAGTTATAGAAACCATTCAGACAAACGGAAACGCAGAACGGAGGATGACTCCCAAAGCCTAAATGCCTGGAAGCATTTACCAGGATATTATGTTCTGCATTTTTCCCTTACATACTTTAAGGAGGATCACTGATCTGACCGTAGTATGGCTATTTTTTTGTTCAGATTTCACATGTTCATAATACAGAGCTGCACTGAAAAGGCACATTTTTAGGAGGAAAGCCCTGGGGGAGAGAAATGCATGAATATATTTGAATAATAAATCTGAGAATTTCATGGTTTGCAATTAATTTAATTAGGTACTCTGAATTATCTTTTCAAGCTTGTTCTACTTTGTTTGAAACAATATGTATAGGTACATATATATACACACACACACTTACATACCAGTGCACCAGAAACCCTAAATAGCTTTTAGCCCCTCCCCTAGATTTCTTCTTTACTTTTAAAATCAGCAACTGACCCTAATGCATATGTTTTGTATGAAGAATACAATGGCTAAAGTGATTTGCTGAGATTTAATAGTAATAAAAAATAATAAAAAATATCAATACCTGTTAACCTGACTTCTCATAGTTAATATTTTTTTAGACATGTTATCTGACAGAGAATTCATTGTGTATACTTCAGCGTTCCAAAAATAAGAGTTACTATCGTGACTCTTCATCCAAAGATCTGAGATTGCTTAAAAATGTCAGGGATGCTTTATGACAGCTGTTCAAATTCTGAGCAGGTTCTTTATGGCTTTTGGCTCTTAAGGAGGATAAGTAACATTTCTAATCCCAAGACCTGATTACTTTCCCAGTTTTAAATGGAGACTATGTACTCTCATTTTCAGGCTCTATTGGGAAGCTAGTTCTCCGGTTCCTCTTATGCTTGCAAGATGTTTCATTTCCACTTAACTCCAAACTTAAGTCAAGTAAGAGTGCTCTGCAAAAGTGTTCTTCAAAAAACAATTGAAGTCCATTAGGTCAGAGATTTTGAGTCCAAAAGTTCATGCTGTCTTCAAAGTTCATGATCCCATTCACTCTCTTTGCCCAAGAGCCCAGAGAATAAAGAGTTTAGCTATTAGTCTTAAGGCTGTGGAACTAAAACAGACCCTTCGTATCTTACCTGATTCCTCCAATTTTTATATTATTTTAGTCTGAAAATTTTAAGACTATTTTGCCACTGAAGATACAACTAAACTCTGTTAGTGTTTACAGAAAATTACCAGAATGACACCTCAATCATATTTAGGAAAATATGAGATGGTGGCGGGAATCGGGGAAGGGCAGTTGCTGGAAGGCAACTGATTACAAAAGTATTCAGGTGTCCACAGAAGTAAAAATGTCTTAGAAATAAGGTATGAATTAACTTGATTTATGTCATTTGTTTCATATTTACAGTTAACTTGACATACAATTTGGTCCAGAGTTGCTACAGCTAGCTCAGATTAAGGCAGTTTTAGCTAGACTTATGTGATAAAAATGCATCCCGAAATCACTGTGTAATCCAGCCTGAAACATTTGCAATGCTTTGATAGAGTCCTTTAGGCATGATAAACTAGAACAAGACTACAGAGTAAACCCTGTATCACACTAAAGAGCCTCACAAATTCAGTTTTAATTTTTATAAACAGATTGCTTCTTGGGTTGTTATTATTAGTGTGAGCTGGACAGCTTGAATTAGAGAATAATTTATTCCCTGTGCATTTCTAATTACAGAAAAGAGGTTCACTCATTGACACACTTGTCCGTCTTGTTCTTTCCTGTCTTTCAGGCATGGCTGATTGCAGCTAAATAGACAGACCAGCACAAACTGCATAAGAAACACAACTCTGTCAAAAAAGGACTGAAGTGTTACCATTAATTATTCTGGACCATGTGCTCATTTGCAACAGATCTAACATGAGAAATATTCTCAGAGGTGTCAAACAGCCTCAGTTTCATAGGTGCATGGGGGTAGCACTGACTAAATGTTTGACTGACTGGTAGGATGTGACCTGCCAGAGACCCTAGAAGCTTGGGGATTTCATGTGCAATTTCTGTTTCAGCATTCAATAGATAATTTAAATAGGGCCACTCTGAGCATTTCTGAAGGATCTACACGCCTGAGCCTGAACCACGTGAGGATCTTTTTAAAAAAAAAAAAGAGACAGAAAAGTGCACCTGCCCAACTGATTATTCGAGAGTCATTGCTTCCTGCAAACACCGAAGGGAAACGAAAGTGTTGTTTTCTAAAGAAAGCCAAAAGGTAGGCGTATTAATTGCTGAAAATACAGGAATTTCTTGAAAATGCTGTTGGGAATGGAGGAAAGAGCTAAAACAAAACCACCGTGATTTAGATTTAGTTAACAAACTCTACAGCATGATTTGTTATTTCAAATGACAGGGCAGAAAACAGTTTATTTAAACCATTAATCAAAAAAACAAATTTCGCAAAGGCAAGGATCAGTTGACAGTTAATAGACTGGAGCTAAAAAAAAAACAAACTACTGGATTTCTGGAATTGCTAAATAGGTTGTATCCTACAAAAACTTCATCAGGCACTACAGTATGCTTGAAGGTGAGTTCAATTGCGTTCAATTTTAAGATATGAGAATTAGATTCTTTAGGGTTTCCATAACTTCCATTATTCTTAATTTTTTAACATCTATATATTCTGACGGGGAGACCTTGATGAGATTTATCCTCACACAGATCATAAGCATGAACGTCCAATTTCAAACAAGGAATAGCAACAGAAACACTTCTACAATTAAGTAACATCATTTAAAAATAGGTTTTATTGCCCTATCTTCCCTATATAACAGTTTTGTCACATCCTGTTGTGGAAACCGTCATCTTATTTTTGTAACACCTACATAACATGCACATTTAGATCTCTGCAATGAAATTTCCTCCTCAAAGTCACAGACATTCCCCCTGGTCCTTTCTCACAGGATACACTCACAGACCTCTTGTCATTTAAGGTTTTATGTAATATTCCCACCATTAAATTTCAGTTTACAAATAGCCTAAATCTAAAGATCATTTGTACTAAGTGACAACTCTTTACAAACAATGACAAAGCTTGCTTAAGGGGTTATCATCTGTCAGGAAGATATTGAAAATAAAAAATAGTTTAAAATCTTTCACACTTCTACATTTGTCACCAGACATCTAAGATGCTTAAAAAGCAACAATTCAAGACAGCAGGAAGTCTCCACGAACCGATGTAAAGAATATCGGCATTGCAAGTAATGCTGGATTGCTCACAGCACCATTCCCTTCGAGCCTTTACTATTCAACACTTGTTTTGAATTTATGATTTTGTTTAGTATCAAAGATTTCCTCTTTCTGCTAGCTAGATAAATTGGCAATATCTTTGTATTTTCTACTCATCAATCATATGAAGAGCAAAGCTTTTTACTAACTGATACTTAACTACTATCCCCAACCCCATCAAAATTTTTGTTTCTGAAGTTCAGATGACTTGATAACAATGAAAACATTCAGGATTTTGTTTCAAAAAGATGCTTTTTATCAGGCTACAAAGCCAATATAACCAAAAGTCGACTGCTTTGGGGCTTTATTTGTCTGTTTAAGTGTTTCAGGTTTTGAAACATTTCCTCTCCTGATTTGATCAAAGAAAAAAAGAAAAAAAAGAAAAAAAAGAGAGAGATGCATGTCAAGGAGACATGCGCACACTCACCTTCAAACTCCATCCAGTCAGGTACGGTGCTGAGAAGGGTAAAGGGACTCACTGTTAAACCTCAACTCCGTTTTTCTATGCTAAGTTACTCTAGATGCTGTAAAGAGAACATATAAACATTAGGTCCCCACATTACAGGAAAAGAGCCTAACTGTACAGCTAATATCTAAAATATTTTCTAGAGATGCGCCTTTTCTTTGAAGTAATTTAGATAACTAGAATTAACATATTTTGACTCTATACAAAACCTTGGATCTTTGAAGGGAGGAGAGTGCACTCCTGTTAATCTCTAGGTTAAGTAACTCTCTCTGTTTTAATCCAAAAAGTATTAAAAAGATACCAGTCATACATTACCTAATTAAGCTGTTATTTTCTTTCTGAGGGCATGCACATCCCAACAAAACATGCAGATTGTGTCTACAATTTGACAGCCATCATGTGCATTATCCAGTACTCTGCAGGGATGAAGTGTCTTCAGAACATAGAAAAATATACCAGATAAATTCCTTATGGACTGACAGCAAATGTGCATAGGAACTGATTAACTAAGTTTACAAAGTCAATCAGCACCAGTGTTAGCAGCCTGCATAAGGTTCGAATGCCAACCTTTCCTGAATCAAAGAAACTTTTATTTAGGGATGCAGAGAGAGACCAAATCTTAAAAAAAAAAAAATAATAAAAATAAAAAAAGAAAAAGAACAAAATATTACTTCCATGGTAAGATTTCCTAGAGATCAAGGAGGTACAGAGTTGTAAGAGATGACACTTTTTTATTCTATTAAAAACATAGACATGGTGTGTAGACTGGTAGACCTAGCTTTTTAAAGAAAGATTAAATAAATACATTCTTTCAAAAGTTCCTGTGGGAGGTTATGTTTGCCCTCGCTAAGTAAATATATGTTATAGAAAGTAGACACCAAGCTGAAACGTGAAAGCTTTAGTTCTGTTCCTCACTTCTGCTCTAGCGCTTTAGGAGGACTTTCTCCTATATAGTCTTTCCAACTCAGATATCCTGCAGAAGTCAACAAGACTGAAGAGCTGAACCCGACTGATTTTAATATGAAATGAGTTACCCACCTCATTCTCCTGTCAGTGGAGCAAAGCAAGTGATTCTGGAAAAAGCACAAGAACTGTCAACATAACAACAATGGTTGAAACTAGTTTAATGGGAGCAATAATAAACCCAACCAAAAGAAGGAAAAAGAAAGACAACACAGAATCAGAGTTCAGTTTAATGCTGTAAAATTACTTGCAAAATATTTTAATCTGATGCATTCACAGTTCTTTATTTAAACAAAAAAAAGAAGTTTTGAATGTTATTCTTCCTCTCACAGGCATGGAAACGGACTCAGATCAAATACCTTGCACAAGGACACTCATGAAATCTCTGTAACGTCTGATCTGGGTTCTATCTTCTGACTACTATGACTGAGTCTTAACAACTCCCTCTTTCCTCTGCAAAGCTGCAGGCTTCAGCAAACAAAGCATTCCTTATAGCTAATTGGTATTACATGGAAACTCAACTGCTCTTATTTACAAAACTACAGATTTATGTCAAGCAAAGCCAATTATGCTTAATGTTTAAACTATTGCAGGTGCTCAATGACATTGTTGCTAGGCAGTAGAAGTGAAATTGCTCTTTTAATGCATCTTGTTCCAACTGGGAGCATGTGTTTTATCATCAGTGCAAACTTAACAGATGGAGATCTTAATCCTTACCAGTGAGCTCTTTTCACCCACACTTCCCTCAAAATGGTGTCCTGTGCATTTAAACATAACAGAGGTGCTCAGTGAGCTGTATGGGACAGAGCTATTTTTTCCCCCCCCTTTATGTGCTTACAAAAATGCAGTATAAAACACATGTCTAACCCTAAAAAACAATCAAACCAACCCACATAACACCAGAAATAACTACCAATATGCATGGTTATTCAAAATTAATAATGACCTCCTCACAATGCAACAGCTACTGAAATAGCTTGGACAAGAGTTAGTCAGCTGGTAGACAGCTGATAGACAGCATACACTTGAGTGAGGATGTCATCTATTCCTGGCAAAGGAAACTCACTTAGGAAGTGATTTTTTTTTCCCCATGCACTACTTCAAAACTGTAATTCTTATGATATGAGTGAAAACATGCATTACACCTTGTGCAGCACAACACAAACAGGTCATCTGAAACACAGACAATACCTGAATATTTTGTTATCTCTTATGCAAATTGTCGCAGGTAAACAAAATGCTGAAGACAAGAAGGCTATCTTAACATTTTAAAGCTGCTTGTTGCTTTATCTCATAGGCATACACATCTTTTTCATTCTGTCCCTCCTGTTTTAGTGTATTACCCCAGATGCTTGAACAAGCATCTTGTCAAAGACTGAATCTATAGAAGACCTCATATCCAAGTATACACTGAAACTGATAAGATTTAGAAAACTTAGGCAAGGCTGAAGGAATCTGGCAGTCATTCTTCTGTCATCCATCCAAAAGTCCACATGCCTAACTAAGGCTGATAGGAAAAGCTTTTCTCCGGTCAACATGGAGAAGATAGCATTTTCTACAGTCAAATATTCACTCCAAAGCCCTTCTTAACATCCAATGTACTTCTTTGTGATGTCTACCTAACTGCTTCTTCCTTCAAGGCTGAAGATACTGGTCATGCCTTTCCCTCTGACATGATTAGTGTACCAAGGCTTGGCTGCAAGTTGGACCTGAGTTCATAGGGGTGTGATTGTTAAGAACCTGAGAAAGAGCTTCCTGACAGTGGATAATACACTAAAAAAGTCTCTTGCAATAATAGCAAGTTGAATATTTACCTTAAAAAGCTAGATTTTTTGTTCTCTTCTTGTCCTAAATTCAGGCAACTTTTGTATTTTGGGGAAAGCGTTAGAAGGGTCTGCTGCCTAATTATACTCATTGGCTCATATTTCAGTCGTATGTATCTCATGCCCATGAGAGCATGGGGAAAGAGGGTGCTTCCCACCAGGAAGGCAAGTCAGGCAGCCTTCCTCCCACACATTCCTTCCCACAGGGTAAGCAATGGATTAGAAGCGCATCTCTACCACCAAGTCGCACACATTCCCACACCAGTAAGAAAGTATATCTTGGACATGGAGGATAATTTCAGATGAGCTTGTTCCATGACTCTGTATGAAAACAAATGCTGCTTCCATTTCCACAAGTGCATCCTATAAATACTCACTCTTCCCCCCTTCCCCCCCCATTATAGAACGTATTAAATGCATTCCACACAAATAACTCCCTTTTCCAGAATATCTGTTGTCATATGGGCTCTAGTCTCTCAACCACCTTCCAGTTCTTCTGCTGACCCATATTTGCCCCATCTTTGCTAGTTATTTCCCAGGGGATGCATGTCAAATGCTTTTCTGAAATCAAGGCACATTATTGCTACCATATTTTGTTTAGAAAACACATTCCCATTAAACATAAGCACTAACGTAGTCTGGCAAATCTACCTTTGATATATTTGATGTATTTTATTCCATTCACAGATTATCGCATGATTTTAAATATTCTCTTTTAAATTTGTACAGAAACCTTAAATACAGTGAGATCAAACTAACATCTCTGAGCTGTCCTGTTGGTCTTCTTCCCCTTAGATATAGTTACTACATTTTCCGCCCCCATCTCAGTTCTATAGCTACACCATTAAACAGGTATGAAAAAGACAGTAAAGGAAATATCCTAATTTTAGCACACGAGTTACTTCTGTATCACTTGGGTCCATTAAAATCCTCAAATGTAATTTCTCCTTTAGTATAGCATTGCTCAAATCAATAAGCTTTCTCATTTGACCTCCATTTTCAATACATTCACTTTTACATTAAAGAGTTCCTTTCATTTTGGGATTCAACACACACCTCATAAGGTGGAAAAGGTGGAATCCTTTTTCCTCTCCCCTTATTCTCATTTTAGTAAACTAACTTGAAAAAAATCAATTAGTTACTAGATTAGCGTCATTCACAGTACTTGAGTCAGCTAATTTTTGCAGTTTAGCACTGCTTAGAGTTTTAGATGCAAAACTTTTCACTAATAATTCCCCTCTTTTCCAACTGCAACCACCTTTTCCCACTCTCTTCCCTTCACCCCTTTCAACTTGGCTACCAGTAGTAATTTTTGTCCCCAGTTCTCCTACTAGCTCTTCTCCATATAGCATCTTTCAGTGATGACAAATCCCATGGTGCTTCTACCAAAAGAAAGACTTCATGCCTCAGCACAAATATTTCAAGACACACTCAATGGATTTGTTGCCACTATGAAATTTCAAGTGTATGTTTTGGTAGATCTCAAAGCAATTTGCAAGGAATGTTAGCCTGGTTGTACCTGTCTCACTGAAGCAAAAATTAGAGTGAGCTGTTGAAGTTCAGAAAGCAGATCAGTAATAGTGCCAGGAGGATGTTGCAAGTGTTTCTCACACTTGCAAGTATCCACCAGTCAATACTGTCAGAAAAATTTTTAGATGATGCTGTCATGAAATAATTTGCTAAACATACATATACAAGAGTTTATTCATTTTGAACCATTATTAAATACAAATATGTGTGGATACCTACACAGATTAAAACCTTTTTAAATCAGCCATGCTAAGCAGTGAGCTCTCATGATCCCTGATGTGTATTATGCAGGCAGCAGCCTGCAAGAGCAAATCCTATGACGCTTATATTACTCTGTACATTTATAAATAACATTATTGTTGTTAAGATAATTCATAAGTACATTGGCAGCTTCACTGAGGTATACCATGACGTTTATTGCGAAGACGGTCAACTAAATTTTTATTGTCTTTCCTAAAAAGGGTGAAATTTTATCAGGTCGTCTCCATGGGAGACAAAATAGGAGAACGGTCCAGGACACTATCATAAAACTTGATAGCTTTTTCATGCTGCAAAGGTTTTTCTTCAGGAAGATTTCCTTTGAACTCTTTAGTGTATTCCTGATTCAGATTGTTGTATCTGGAAGAGGGATGGAAAAAGTAGTGGTTTAAAACAAACAAACAAAATAAAACCAAAGAAAACCAATAATCTTTTCTGGAATTGATTTTGCCCATTGGCTTATTAGGTAATATCTTGAAAGTTATAGTGTCTTCTGAGTCTTGGGTTTCTAGCAACCAAAGAGAGAGAGAGAGAGAGAGAGAGAGATAGGACTTTCCCAGAAGCTTCCAGGATTTAAGGATGAGAAGTACCAAATCAGATGTAGGTATTAGTAACAGTAGCAGTTTTCATAAATTTGATGTAGTTTTCATAAATCAAAAAAAAAAAGTAGGAATTAATGTATGGGATGACACACAATCTCTCCTATGACTGAGATTTATGCCCGTGGAGACAATAGCAAATGAGTTCGTTTCATAGGGTGGAGTTCATTCCGTGACAAAGAAACTGTCTCAATTTCACATCAGCATATTTATGGACTTCTGCAAAATCCTCTTCCTTCAAGACTTTTTCATATTAATAAAACTCCTCAAATATTTAAGGCTAATTACATATCAGTTGTTTTTTCTTTTTTTAATTTTTATTGTGCAACTTCTTTTTAAGGCAGAAGAAAAACACTCAAGTTTATAACCTGAACGATAATGTCAGTCTACCACTCACAATTCTTCATGATACACTAGTTTACAGGTTGTACAAGAATTTCTTTCCATATCTGGAAATGAAACCAATTTTCATTTCTCACATGTACCTGTGTGCAATGGTCCAGAGTCCCAGGGTGTTTGCCATCATTAAGGAAGCCAAGAAGAAGAAGAATCTTTCTAATTTACCTTCATGCAACAAGTGTGGAAACCAGTTGCCTGGTAGAACAAATATTTAAAGCAGAATTTACCTTGAAGGATAAGACATGGTTCACATGAAAGACATGAAAATAAATTTGTGCAAGACAACAACAGCAGGTGCTTTGAACATCCACGACTATTCATATAGACTTCTTCATTATCCTGTGCACATAAGCAGATGAATGTCAAAAGCATAAATTTTAGGAAGAGCTAGAATTAATGTCGTCCATAGAAATCCTTTTTCACTCTCTCTTCATGCTTTTATTAGTCTCTTAAAAAAATTTTTTTTTCAGTCCTTTGGATGGTACTCACATCCATGTGGTTACAAATATGCTACTTTGATTATTTTACCTATTGTTAACCATGAGCCTGCAACAAATCATTATCTTGTACACTGCATTCCTTTTTAAGGATCACAGACATTTTGCTACCAACATTTTGCAACCACGCTTTTGCCAACACAGCATCCAAGACATTTTGGCAGCTTAAACTCCACTAAGTGGAAGACATCGCCACCCATAGATAACCAGAATCTTTCAGGTCTATGTTCATATGTTTAGGAATTCGTGTTGCTCTGCTGCTTTCAGTGTGGACCATTGCAAATCCTCTATAAACAATGAGATTAGATGATAAATAACTATGGAAATCAAGATTCTTAACAGAAAAGCAAGTCCCAATATCTCTGCATCTGAAGACTTAGTACTTGAAGTACCATAAACTACTAGAGCAAACACATAAAACCAAGGGGAAAAAGAAATTAGAGTATACAGTGATATCTTGAGACTGAGACAACAAGCTCCTATATTATTGAGGTTGTGCATCAACTTGAAGACACAAAGACAGTCTACACAGCTAGGCAGTGAAATGCAAGTGTGCAGCATGAAAAGGATGGTGCTAAGAATCCAGTGCCCACACTAATATGCTACTGAAGAGAGCTTACATCAGACTGTTTCCCATTAACAACTGGAACACATCAGCCACAGGGTATTTTTTGTTTGTTTGTTTGTTTGTTGGGTTTCGTAATTAAGGAACATACTTTTTGTGCACGATGATCACTATGTGATGCAAACTGATATACAAATATGCAGAGATGTGTTTTAGAATTGAACCTCCTAAACATTTCTGGTGTGAACTAAAATACTACTATAGATGAGCCCCAGAGCACTTTGCTCCCTGAAACTTCAGCATCAAAACTCCCCCATCTGAATACAGTTGCTAGTAGTTATAGTATCCTACTTACCACTTGGACGGGCTGAAAGAAACATAGGGAAAACAGTCTTCTTTGGCAAGGCTGTATGGTACAAACTGTGGTACAGAGGCTATATACTCTTAACTGATCATTAATTGACCACAAGACCATTGCTATTCTTAGCCCTTTAAGATTTTTTAATTAGATCTAAAGACAAGAAACAATTTCACAGCTCGGAAGGGCCTCCAGTCAAAGGATTACCCCCAAGATATTTACATTTTTGCTTTTTTCCTCCACATCTCAAAGTTGTAAACACATTTCTTTTCAAAGTGTTACCTTTAGCTCTCCTGAGATTAACAGGGAACAACTATCATCAACGCAGTGGTTTTCCTCAACTCCTCCGCAGTGTGTTCTGTGCCGCGTTACCTTGCTGCCTGTCACTGAACGGCACCACTTCACCTCTGCATGTGCCGTTCCTTTCGCAGCATTATCTCAGAGCGGGTCTTAAAACGTATCATTTAACATTGTCAGTTGACTGAGCTCCTAGGTACTATAACTTCATTTTAGTAGCTTATAAACTTTTACTGTCATAATTCACAATCAGGTAGTTTTTCATTTTACATCCCCCAGCGGCCAATAGAACTCAAGGAGAGAGAAGGAGCGTATGTGGTGAAAGAGAAAGTAAGCGTGGGGCTCTACTACGGCTTGTCAAAGCAGAGTTCACACTGTCTGTTGGATTATTTACATCGGCTGGACTAACTATATGGGCAGCATGAGTTCCATAATGGAACTCCGTTTACAATGGGATCTGAACAGAAAATACATAAGTAATTTTTTATTTATTTTTTTTTTTAAGGAAAAAAAAAACTCACACAGCTCTGTACTAAGAGCTTCTACGAAAAGGGAGAAAAACAGATCTCTGAAACTGGCTTACTGTGAAGACAGACACCATATTTAGGCACTGAAAGTGGGAATTGTGGATTTCATCAAGGTGAAATGCTAGCCTGGGAATGCAGAGACCTGGCCTCTACTCCCTCCTTCTACGACCAACCTCCTTCATCACCTAGGTCAAAGATCATTGTTCTGTTTTCTCTCTCTCTACCCCCCCTTTTTTTAATGGTCAGTATTTAAGCATTAAAACCAGGACAATTATATAAAGTCTATTAAAAAATTGGTATTACAGTTCAGCAATAACATAAGCAGCAGGCAAAGATGTATTTAAGCCAGAATTAGTGGTCACTGTAAGATTCCAGCTCTATATCTAGATTAGTGCCCTAGTCAAAGCAAAAGGCAGAAACAGGACTTTCTTTTATGGGGGATAGTGATGTGATATGGATGCTCATTTCTCTACACACACACGAGTGACGGTAGTGCTGAAGATATCCAGATTCTTCTGCTATTGCCAAAAATGTATCCACTTCCTACTTCTGAAAAAAAAATATATATATAGTTCTTGCATTTCTTTTTTAATGGAAGCTGGAATTTTCCATTGAAGTGGGAACAGCATGAACTATATTTTCTTCTATTTACCTTTTTGGCACAGAGAATCCTTTTGTATTGAGGTTTATAGGATAGCAGTCACTGGTCACTTCAACCAAACCACAGGTTTCAGGCAGTGAAACTCCCTCTAGACACTTTAATCCCTTATCCCTCTACAAGGCAAGCTGACTGACGACTCCAGCATCCTTGGGTTTGCTTCATGTTTTCAGGTTTTAACTCTCAGCCATGACCACAAGGAACTTATGAGGCCAGTTCGGTTTTGGTGGAGTAAGCTGCGCTGGGCACTACTGTTTTGAAGAGTTCCAAACTCCCTCATCCTTTCATCGGCGTGCAGTGTGCTAACAATTCAGTTTTCCCCCCAAAGACACTGCCTTTGGGTTCTGTCAATCCTTTCCTTTGCTATGGAGATTGCCAACGGAAGTGCCAATTACAGGCTTGGTTTGTCACACGGATAATTGCTCTCTGGGAATTAACTTTCTAAAACAAGCTCCTGATTTCCATTTTCATTCCAACAATGGAAACACTGCATGAATCACCACAGGGAATCAGAAGTTTCCTTTAGCTGTGTACATGTTAAAGAACTTTTAGAAAGCCGTTTTGGTTAGAGGTGAATTGGCTATGCTTTTCATGGCAAATTTAGAGCAGAGAAGGAGACAGAGACCAGGAACAGTCTAGGTCTTTTTCCATCTAGCTGCCAGACATTGCCAAACAGGGCAACGGGTGAATTTCTGCTGATATTCTGCAGTCCCATCAAAAATGCTCAGGTAGTATGAGAAGGAGCAATAATATAAAGTGTCCAGAGGGGAAAAAAAAACAAACCAACCAAACAAAAAAAAAAACACAAAACCCCACACACTTGAGCCTACAAACACAGGCAAAAAAGATAGATGAGGCAGTGATCCACACATCGGTACAGGCACTAACCTGTAGTATGACTGACAATGACCAAATATAGTGACACTGTCCATATCAAAGGATGTGGAACAGCCTGTGAGCCAATGTTTGTACATATAGCAGTACACAGAAGGTGTATATTACTGTGATGACATCCTCAGAGGTCTCAAGTGATTCAAAATGAAGCCCAAAGTTATACAGTAAGTATTCAGTTTGTTTCTGTTACCTAGATAATGCCATAATATTTTATTTTGGGGAAAATAGATACATACAGGAAGAACATTATACAGGTAAGCCTATTTGTACGAATCACACATTTTATAGCTAACCTGCAACTCTAGGACATAATTAGGAAAAAAAAAAAAAAAAATCAATTCAGACCTTAGAAAAGGATTGTATTTCCTTCAGTCACTTCATCAAGTTAGGGAATATATAAGTATTTAATCATCTCCAAATTAAAAAGTCTCAGTCTGCATCTAATCCTTATTAGCTAAGTAGGTACTGGTGGACACTACCATCTGGACTGCAAGAAATATCCTTTATCATCTTTGGTGTTTAAAAACCACAAAAGGCTCCAAACTGGAGGTAAGAGAAGAAAAACACCACCACACACACACCCTCCACCAGTTCCCTGAAAACAAGCATGAAAACCTCATCTGGGACAATTGCTTCCTCTGACTTATTTTTTTTTTCCTCTCCTTCCTTACATATTTACATTAATATTTTTAGCAAAACATGTTCTGAAATGATTGGCATAGGAGGACAGGTTTTGCATTGCATCTTCTTCAGTTAAAACATTAGGAGAGGTAAAGCCTAAAAGAAAGCAGATTCCCAGCTTGTACCAAAAATATCACTGTCACCCATCATCTGTTTGCACTCGTCAGATTTCAAAAAAGTCTTATTTTATCATATTCACACCATCCTCCATAGACGCGTTAAGAGTGATTAATGCAGCTTAGACTGTGACTGATATCTGATCAACTTTGCCAATAAAGAAAAAAAAAAGCAGAAACAAAAATTAAAGCTCGTGACAAGAAATGGGATATAAAATGGTTTAAATAATTTTGTCAACACCTCAGTGCTTCAGCACTTCACAACAGACACTGGATGCACTTTACTGCATCCTGAATTACTTCAGGATAACTATGGTTCCATTGCCTAGAGATGGGAGAACCAGAAATAGTCTTGGCTTAAGTTCTGGACAAACAGGATTCATGGAACAAGCCAAGAGTACCATAGCCAGACAGCCACACACTGAACCTCGTTGTGTGTCCCAAAAGCATTGCTTAAGTCTTGTTATAGCAAAACCAAAGAAACTTTGATCATCAGGTCTAATTAACAGAACTTAGTTTTTAAGGAAGGAGCTAAAAGCAAAAACAACAACATCCTTCAAAAAATTAAAAAACAAAACAGAAAATGAGAAGCTTCTCCCATAAAGAGTTACAGTTGGTTGGTTTGCTTTCCCCTCAGTTCCATAAATTGTTTGCATATTGAGTGCTTTACAAGCTCCTTAAATAGAGGTAAAAAGAAACAAACATGAGTGATGAGAGCTTAATGAGTCACTACCTAAGAGATGTCACCATTCTATCCTCTGAAGTTGTCATTTTTAGAAGGTTCAGTAGGTAACCTCCTGATTTTATCAGTTAAAAAGGATTATGTTGCTGATTTTTCCCCCCATGTTACACGAATACCATGAGAAGCATGGCTGAAAATTTGAAAAAAAATACAGTATTTCATATTACTTAGAGAAAGAACATAATGCACAAGAGAATTTTGCATAAAGTGTTTCCTTTCAAATGAAGAAAAAAAAACAAAAATACAACTTCCACGAAATAACAAACCATAAACCACATTTTTGTCTAAATAGCCTATACCCAACTTCACAAGTCTGATCCTAAACCTACTTTTTCTTTTTTGGATTATGATGACCAAAGTATAGCAGAAAACACATGGGTAGAAGATAGAAGTTGGAATAATCTTCAAATTGAAGACTTGGAATTATAAGAGGTGTGAGACCCAATAATGCTGTTTACATGCAAATACAGAAAGTAATATCTAAAGGTTCTAACTAGCGAATTTTTTTTTTTTTGCACGCTACATTTTCACTATAGCTTTCCAAGCTTTGCATAGAAAGTCTTCCTCATAAAAAAACCTACTCAGACCAATCAAAAAAAATCAGCCTGTCACTTCCAAAATTGCCATCCTTCTTGAGCAGAAGTCACTGCTACAGTGTGTTGAGCAACACGTACAGGACGGTCAGCAACATGCACAGGACTGGCAGTCCTGCTGATGTAAGCAAAGTTAAATAGAATCTCTTTTTTCCTTCTTCTTCTTTTTATCCTCCAAATCACATAGAAAACTTTGTCACACTTTTACTTTGCAAGTAAGAAGTACTTTAGCCAGCAAAACCTTTAAGCAAATGGTAGAGAACATGGCAACATTTGTTCATATTTTGGGAGCATGGATTAAAATTTGTCATACTTTCATATTTTCACCTCCCTGTTTTTCTCCTCTTTTTCTTTATAAACAGTATGCAGAAGAACTGATACCCTGTGAACATTTCCAAATTGCATCTGTAAATTTGTAATTGCATCTGTCTTATATAGCAAAACTGCTGGCTATAATGCAAGAAAACTGTTCTCTAAGATGGTAACAATAAAGCTCAGGAATGTCAAGTATCTTTAGGAGTATTGCTTCAACTATGTTTTATGTATGTAAAGATATAGATTCATGACCTCCAATTTTTTTTTTTTATATTTACTTACAAAACATATCCTTTATGTATTGAACAAATATTCATTGTCAGAGAAAAGTAAATAAAAATGTTAAAAAGAGGAAAACCAGACTGACTTCTCTTCAAAGTTACCTTATTGGTAACTTGAGCTTACATAATGTACTCCTCAACAGACTGAATATGAAAAAAAAAAAAAAAAAAAAAAAAAAGTTTTGAAAGTCTGCAAGTTCCCTGAGAACTGCAGTGTTTTTCTAGAAAGAATAAATCTACAGTATAGTTACTTCAAAACTCTCAACCCAATCTCCTACCCCTTTGGAGAAAGAACACACTTTTCCCTCTATTTCATTCATTAAAACACTAAGCTCGCTCTTACAACCAGAGGATTTCATATAAATGTGGATAAGGCACGCATATTAGATATTTCAGTGGGCAGAGCTACTTCTTGTCTTTCAGAAAAGTACAGAGATTGCAGGTGAGGCCTTCTTACAATAGGCCTTTCTCTAAATACTCCAACTATCAAAAGCAAGAGGACTCATTGAAATTACATGAATGCAGTTGCAAATTTATCTCCTATCTTAATTCTATCTTAATTGTGAAAGCAAATCAATAAAACTTTGGCATCCTCTCTTATTCTGCTGCATTCTTCTCTAAATCAATAACCAATAGGATTAGAAACCTTCTCAGGAACACAGCTCAGGGGCACATTCTTACCTCGAGTGCCTGTATGGACTGTCTGGACAATGAAAGCTCCTATAAAGCAGCCAGCTCCATTGAAGAGAGTTAAAAAATGCATGGAAATCCCTCGAACTCTTTCTGGCACAAGCCGAAATGACAGTAAGGAACCTTAAGAAAGCAAACGGATATAGTCCCATTAGTATTATTAATTATTTTAAGATTAGGCTTGGCAGAAGACATTATAGAGGAAAGAAAAGCCCAATGTTTTAGATTGTTAGTTTGTTGCAGAAGAATAATTATGTTTGTTAGCATGCATCTTAACGACGAATTCTCTTAACTATTTAAATGAATCTCAAGAGAAATAAAAGTCTACATAAAACATCCTACATAAAACCTGTAATAGTCCACAAATATGTAATATTCTTCTATCCAGGCAGTTGCTTTCACCTTTTAAAACCTCAGGCATGACAAGACAAGAAAAAGACAGTAGCCACAAAGTGTGAAGAAAGCAGATGTGACGTTCAACAACTGCAGGACAGTGGAACCTCGTATGCCAAATTCTGTGCATCAAGACCACTAATTAATACTTCTGAAGTTCAGAACACTGCCTTAATTTGCTTTCGTTTACACAATGTTCCCCTCTCCCAGAACCAAAGAAACCCTTAAAAAATCACTATCTAATACTGAAGACTGGTTGTCTCTGCTTCGTTGCCAGAAGACTAAACCAGAAAAAGCAAGAACACAGGAAAAAAAAACAAAAATGAAGCTATACTTATAGCACTAATAACAATAATCCTACTAGTTGTAATTTAACTAACCTATGTGCTGTTTTTTGAGTTACTTTCTCAAGTAATCAAAGCCTGCTTTTCCTAATCTTGTATCTTTAGCTCTCATCCACATGAGTTCTCCAAGCTGCAGCATCTCCCAGTCTGCAGAGTTTGAATGACCTCCCTGCTGAGAAAGTAGAGAATCCCACTGGAATACTGACCGCATGAAGCATCACTGAATACCAGTCAAAGTCTGCACCACTCTTTTTAACCTGGAGGTCCAAATGAGGGCTTTGGAATCATAATAAATTAAAAAAAGAAAAAAAAAAGTCATTGCTTTTGTCCCTCATTCAATGTACGAACCGAAAGCCAGGAAGCGATAGAAAGGAGAAGACCACACTGTAAACGGAACAGCAAGTTTGAAGCATTGCAAAGTCTGAAATGTTGTACAGGCAGTCCCCTATCCCCCTTGAATCACCAAGGACCCCTCTCTCTCTCTTTTTTTTTTTTTCNTGGAACAGCAAGTTTGAAGCATTACAAAGTCTGAAATGTTGTACAGGCAGTGCCCTATCCCCCTTGAATCACTAAGGACTCCCTCTTTTTTTTTTTTTCTTCTTCCTTTCTAAAAACAGGGGTGCAAATTGTGCACATTGGCCAAATTCTGCCTGGGTAATTGCATCCTACTTACCTAAATTACCTCTGCTGTTTCAGCTGCATACTCCATCACTTATCCCAAATTGCTTCTGTGATCTATTAAACAGCAGCTGAATTTCACCCTGGAGACTATTGCATTTCACTTGTGGGTGAAGTGAGCCCCAATATATCCTTTAACTAACAGAGCTGTTTGTTACAAGGCTTCTAAGTGCTCCGAGACACTTTGATAGGCAGAGAACATTCTCGCAATGCTTTCACAGACACTGCGAATCTGCTAACCCTTTGTAGGGCAAGGCAGTGACACTGCATCAGGTCACTTGCTCTCCAGCAGTGTAACAAAGCTGCTGGGGCTGGGAGGCTGGCTTCCCTTCACCCCCGCATTCATGCAGTGCGGGGGCCTATGTCTGCTGATATTATCCCACTGGAAAAAGATATCTGTAAGCACTAGGCTTTTAAGGAGTTACTTCCTACTTTAAAGCAAGCTAGAGCTCAAGGTGTCAAGGACCTGTGCATTCTAATATTGACCTTCAGTTCCATAATAACGTTGTGGGTAGAGTAGTTATTATTACTATATTTTTAAATAAGGCTTCGTTCAGTGCCCGAGGAATGTTAAATGCTGCTGTTAACTATTTTGAGAGGTTTCTACCACCTGAAGCAGGTGATTCTGTAAAAACAGGCAAAGATACAATGAAATATACTGTATAAATACAGCTGCAAGTATCAGGGCTTAAAAGTAGATCAAGAGCTCAATAGGCCAAATCTATCTCTTATAACCAAGCATTGCAGAAACGAGATTGTCTCTCTTCCACCTAACATATGTCAAGATTTCTGTCTTCAACTCACATCATGTCCTTTCTGGTCAAGTAAAGGATGAGGATAATTTAAGTTGACCTTCTGCCTAACACAGACAGCAGAACATCAGCAAGTTTAAACAACTCTTTAGGTATCAGGTGTTTAAACCTAAACATTTAAAGTGTCTTCACAGATGATGAAGATTCACTGAATCATTCCTGATCAGCAATCAATTCAGCTGAAGTGGAAACCTAGAGCCGGAGTTCAGCAGTCTAAATACAGATACCCAGCACTGCTCAAATTGCTTTAGGGCATCTGTATTGACCGACAGGATGCAGGACCTATGGGAGAACCACCCTCTTCTACAGCAGCAGTTGGAAGCCAAGCAGGCACCTTGCAGAGCCTGGAGAGACCTCTCTGCCCTGCGTACAGGGGCATATGCCTTAGATGCTCCAACACAAAAGGTGCCAGACACCAACATGGGGGAGAACAGAGACCCAGATCTCCATTGATGATTGCAGGAACCTGTTATTTTTTTATAGGTACTTTTATTTCTCTACATGCAAGCTTAGCCCCACCTTCCTGGGTTCCTGAATCATGCCTGTTAGTACAGCTCTTAATAAGACATTTAGAAGAGCATCTTCCCCATTATTTGACATGTTAAAATAATGACTCTCTCAGGTATTCTAATTATAATCCTTCTTCTAGCAAACAAAGACAAAGTTGAGCTTTGTTTCTTTTGGTAAGGCTAATGTCATTTTCCAGTCAGTGAACTTCCATCATGTCTCAGTGCTGAATTATAGAGTCTTATTCTACCAGATATATTCTTCTAATGTAGAAGAATAAGAAGGCTGTAAAAAAAGCCACCTCTTAACCTTTTTCTTTTGTTTTTGTTAAGCTAAACAGACATGGCCACAGCTTTCTGTTATACTTAGCCTGTAACTTAGAAACCACATAACCTGCCTAGAAACCTGGAACAGTTAAGTACTTGAGAGCTATTGTATGAAGAGGCATTATGAAAGTGCTAAGTATTTAAAACTAGGAAAAATGACCTTTTTTGTGACAGACCATGACCAACTGCTCCTAGCAGTCTTAGACTGCAAGAATGAAAGTTGAGACACTGAAGTTATTTCCATCTCTTAAATACCTGAACAATTCTGGAGTTGTACTGGAACAACAGACACTCAACCTATAGAATTAAGTGCTGGTAGAGATAAGCTGGTCAGCTACTTTACCCGTTTCTTTAAATGAACATTGAATTGATTGTTTTACAAAATGTTAACATTAAAAAACTCTAACAGGTAAAAATGCAGGTAAACACATTGGGTACCCCTCATCAGAAAGCAAGTCTCATGTCACTAGAGAAGTGGAAAGATAAATTATGGAGGGACAGAAGGTTCAGATTCAGATTCAAGAATGTGTCTACATAGTTTATGGATGACAGACATGAGCTAAGTTCTACTGGTGCTCTGAGAAACAGGGTTTTTTATCTCCAGCTGCATGACAAAAGCAAAGGCATAACACTGTGCAGGCATGTTCACTTGATTCCTGATGGAGGCACAATCTGCCTGCAATATTCTTTAACATGTCAGTTGGATTGCATTAACTGTATTCATATGTACTGAGTCAACAATAAACATACTATAATTCTGTTCAGCTGGACCCAATATAAAAAGGGTTAAGCTAAAATGCCTCACCTTGTACACTTTTATAGGCCATAACCAAAGCAATGCCTGCAACTAACAGTTGTGTTTTGTCTCAAGAAAAATCATCTCAGACTTGCAGAAAAGATCAGGTTAGAAGGGACCTCAGGTGGTGATGGACCTTGGGTCCACCAGGTCCAGCCTCCTGCAGGAAGCACATTCAACATGCACTGCTGTCAGCCGTGCCTCTGTGCCCAGAACTCCCCTGGCCTGGCTACCTCCTCCCCTACTGAATGCTGGATTACTGAGCCAGGTCATACGACCAGGATGTTTCACGATCCAAATAATTTAGGACATCACTGTTATCATGTATTACAGCCAACAAGACCCCCTCCTTTGAAGCAGGTTAAGCATAGATCTGCTCATTAATCCTGTGGAAAACAGCCGAAGATAAGACATCAGATGATAGTCTAACTATTTTTAGGAAGCGGCTACCATTCTGTGCAAGTTAGGACGCTTTCGCTTTAGCCTGTTAGATATTACTTACAGGAGGGAGTTACCAAGGCTTCAGCCACTCCAAGTAAAATGTACTGAGGAGCTAAGTGGAAACAAGGCATGGAGGAAACCAGGAGAACCTCCTTGGAAAGAGTCTGTTCCACCTGAGGAAAACGCTTCCTGTGCATCTCGGAGAAGCCAGCAACCATCACAGAAAGTGCAGCAGATAGCTGACCTACAACTGGAGAGAGAGAGCAGAGACAGCATTCATCAAGGTTGTAGTTAAAGGATTACAGTACATTTAGAAGTAAACAGAGTCTCAGTATGTGCAAAAGGCTTCCTATCAAAAAGCATCATTTCTGCGCACATAAAAATGGATTAAAAAGTACTTTCCACCCCACAAACTTAACTCTGCGTAACATAATGACAAACGGAGGCCACCTCAGCACAAGAAGAATTTAGGGATGAAGAATATATGTGAAAGAAGCTTTTCAGAAGAAAGTCATAAATAAGAACTTCTGGAAAAGGGTGGGGAAACACAGGGAGGGAGATTATTGCTCTTGCAGAAGATCAGGTAGGAGTAAAACTTGGCGGGGCCAGTAGCAAAGTCCTATACAACCACCAATAAGATTTATGTTTTGCTTATGCTTTATGTTTTACCTGTTTGTTTTCTGTGCGAGGAAAAACATGCGACCCAGCAACAACCACTGGACATGCATTTAACATTTCTTATGAACCAGGTGACATCAGTAACTTTATTATTAAGGCTGCAGTGAGCAAAAGCTGAGTAATTAATCGAGTCATGATTAGGCTCCAGTGGTAAAGCAATGATCTGCCCTTAGCGACTGAATTGTGGAATGAGGAATTTTCTTGGACTGAGAATTTTTCCACACACACACACACACACACA